>SJYV01050385.1:134977-157682 GCA_006410875.1 Neotragus pygmaeus
GAGTCCCTTGGACTGCAAGGAGATCCAACCAGTCCATTCTGAAGGAGATCAGCCCTGGGATTTCTTTGGAGGGAATGACGCTGAAGCTAAAACTCCAGTACTTTGGCCAACTCATGTGAAGAGTTGACTCATTGGAAAAGACTGAGATGTTGGGAGGGATTGGGGACAGGAGGAATAGGGGACAATAGAGCATGAGATGGCTGGATGGCATCACTGACTCCATGGATGTGAGTCTGAGTGAACTCCGGGAGTTGGTGATGGACAGGGAGGCTTGGCATGCTGCGGTTCATGGGGTTGCAAAGAGTCGGACACGACTGAGCGACTGAACTGAACTGAACTGAACTGAGACTTTTCTGACAAATACAGAGCAGTTGAAAATAAATTAAACGTTAGTATAATCATCCAGTTAGCCAGCTATTGGCTTCTTAATGGTAAGGAATAAACATTTAAGTTATTTCCAACTTCTGTCACATTGTATCCCACCAAAATTTCATAAAAAATATATTTGTTTGAGAAATCTACTAGAAAAATAAGGAGCACAGGGAAGAAGACTTTTTATAAAAGCCCTTATAACAATCTTTCTAAATGCTTCCTGGAATAAAACCACTATCAGTGGATTTAAGGGGTTTTTTTTACAATGAAATAATAATTGCTAATAATAAATAATTTCAATTAGCTGATTCAGTTCTATGATGAGAGTCTGGCTATGATAATGTACTGTTGGTGATAGCAGTGATAATGGTAGTGAGATGGAGGAAGAGGAGGAGTGTAATTATTATTAGGGAGAGGAGCCCTTTGATGTCAAGGTTTCAGTATCCGCACCAAGACCACTATTTCTCACTGCTAATCTTTTAACTAAATATTTTGTTGCTGTCACTAGAGAAGGAAATGGCAACCCACTCCAGTATTATTGCCTGGAGAATCCCATGGATGCAGGTGCCTGGTAGGCTACAGACCACAAGGTTGCAAAAAGTCGGACACAACTGAGCGACTTCACTTTCACTTTATTTTTTTTTAATTAATTAATTTATTTATTTTTAAATTTAACTTTACAATACTCTATTGGGTTTGCCATACATCGACATGAATCCACCACAGGTACACACAAGCTTTATTATTATTGTTCTACTCTTCATTTTAGGACTCTGGAGGCAAATGAGAGTGGGGTATTTTAGTGGTTAAAATTTGGACAAAATGAAAATTCTACAGGGACTGACCTCATCTTCACTCTAGTCTGCTGTTAAACAACAAAATCTTCTGTGCCAGCACTCACTCTTCTTTCAGGCTGAGTCATTTCCTAAGAGGCTCCTTATTCCTTCAAGTAGATGCTCAGCAGAAATGCCCAGTGGCACTTTAATTATGTTCACGAAAGTTTGGGGATGGGAGTAATTTCAATGACAGAGCATGTAGAATATTTTCAGCAACTTCATTAAGTTTACTTTGGAGTAAAACATTTTTTACTATTAAGTATAATGCTACTTGTAGCTTTTTCAAAGGTATCCTTTATCATAAGAAAATGCTGAAATTTTCAATAATCGATGAGTTTTGTGCTTTGTGAAATACTTCTGCATCTATTAAAATAAGCATATTATTTTTCTTTTTTGCCTGTTAATATGATGAAATGCATTGATTTTTCAAATAATAACCATACTCAGCCATGTTTTATTCTTCTTATATGTTGCTAGATTAAACTTGCTGTATTTTGTTATTTTCGGTTGTTCAAGAGGGGAAAAGGATTGATAACATTACTCAGATCTTCTTTATTCTTTTCACTATCTGCTTTATCAGTTAGTGAGAAAAAAGTTTTAACTATCTCCAGTAAATTTGTATGTTTGTATACTCCTCCTTTCAATTACGTCTTTTTTCCTTATGTATTTTGGAACTTAAAATTGTAACATTTAAGATTGTTACAATCATTATTGAATTGACCCCTCTGTTAGTATAAAATGTTTTCCTTTTCTCTGATAATTTTGTTAAATAAGAAATCTGCTTTATCTTACATTAACATATCTAATTCATCTTTGCTTTCTTAGTATTTTCATGATATATCTGTTCAAGCTTTCTTTTAATCTATTAGTATATTTTTTAACCTATAGTATATTTAATGTATATAATACATAGCACACTTAATCTGTAATATATTTATATTGGCTTCTCATATACCACATGTAGCTGGGTCTTGCTTTTTATTTAACTTGGTAATCTCTGTTATTGAATTGGAGTTTTAGATCATTTCAATTAGGCTGAATGTGTTAATTATCAATTTTCTGTTTGCTTCAGTTGTTCTCTGTTCCTTTTTCCCTATCTTCTTCTGATTTAGTTGCTTACTTTAAAAATTTGCTTTCTATTTATTTTTGTTTATTTATTTACTGTGCTCTTCTGGGTCTTCGTTTCTGACCAGGCTTTCTCTAGTTGTAGTGAGCAGGGACTACTCTCTAGTTGCAGGGCACAGACTTCATGTTGCTCTGGTTTTTCTTTTTACAGAGAACAGGCTCTAGAGCACATGGACTTCAGTAGTGCATACCCTCAGTAGTTATGGTGCATGGGCCTAGCTGCTCCATTGCATGTGGAATCATACCAGGCCAGGGATCAAACCCATGTCCCCTACGTAGGCAGGCAGACTCCCAACCACTGAAGTCCTATGATTTGCTTTCATTGCACTATTGTTTTATAACTCTTATCTCTTTGTTTGCTATGATAATCCAGAGTTCACAGTATACATCTTTTTTTTTTTTCATGAAAAACTTGGTTAACCATTGACACAATATATGTCTTATAGTCTACTGAATCTAGTGCCAGTGCCTATTAAAAGAAAGTAGATAAGATTTTGCCTCCATTTCAACCCTTCTGTGCTTTTGATGTTATTTTTAGTTCTGTATGTGTTATGCATTATTATATTTTAATTTTTGTTAACACAGTTAACTATTTTAATTATTTTAAAAAGAAATATAAATATATTTATTATATAATTCTACTTTCTGACACTTGTCATTCATTTGTATATATTTAAGCTCTTGTCCGATGCCATTTTTCCTCTGTCTGAAGAACTTTTCACATTTTTGTAGTTCCAACTTGCTAGTGATGTGAATTCTCAGCTTTTATCTGAATAACTTTTTCTTTCACTTCCATTTTTGAAATTTAAAAAAAAAAAAAAACAAAATAGCCAAGCTGACACCTCTGGATTATTTTTCCTTAGAAGTACTTTAATAGTATCATTACATATTTTTCATACTTGCATAAATTTTGACAAACAAAGCTTTGTCACTTTTAAGTGTGTTTCTTTGTATATAATAGGTCCTTTTTTTTTTTCTTTTTTACTGACCTCTGGCTACTTTTAAGATGCTTCTTTACATCACTAAATTTATCAATTTGATTTTGATATGCTCCAGTGTTGTTTTCTTTATGTTTATTCTGTTTTGACACTTGTTAAGCTTCTTGGATTTGTGGATTTAGAGTTTAACCAAATTTGAAAGAGTATCTACTACTGTGTTCAAAACTGTGACTCCCAGCCACTTCTCCTTCTAGATTCAATTATACATGATAGAATACAGTTACTGTTTCACAGCTCTTTGTAGCTCTTTTTATGTATAGTATTTTTCTTTAATCTGTGCTCCATTTCTATTATGCCTTCATTCATTTTTATTTTGAATGTATTTTTTCTTTATGTTTTCATTTTGTAACATTTTATATTTCTTACCTCTCTCTTTATCATACTCAAACTTTTTTTTTGCCTTATTGAATCTATGGCACAAAAGTATGCTTTTAAAGTTATTTGCAAATGTCTTTGTTATATGAAGAAATATTATGTGAAATATTTTCTAGCTTCATTGATTGTATGTGTTTTATGTTATTAAACACTAGATTTTATTATATTTCCTTAAGTAGTGTTTGGCTTTGGTCTGGTCACAATTTATTTTACTGAGTTGCAGCTGACACACAATATTATATTAGCTTTAGGTGGACAACAATGATTCAATATTTTGTATGCATTATGAAATGATCATTGTGCTAATTTCAGTTATCATCTGTCACCATACAGAGTTGTTATATTATTGACTATACAGTAAGTCCCCTATATATGAATGAGTTCTGTTCTAAGAGCACATTCATTATACGTAATTTATTTGTAAGTCTAACAAAATCTACTTACCAAACTAACACAATCGGCTATCTAGTACTGTACTGTAATAGGTTTATAATACTTTTCACATAGGTAATACATAAAAAACAAACAAAAAAGAAAGAAAACATTTTTAACCTTATACTAGAGTACGTGGAAAAATACAGTAGTACAGTACAACAGGGTTGATATCAAGTGAACAGGCAAGAAGAGTTACTGATTGGAGAAAGGAGAGGAGGTGGGAGATGGTAGAGCTGAAGGTCAGCAGTAGGAGGAGAGAAAACCGCAGTTTCACTCACACCTGACGTTGATAGCAAAATTCTGGTTCTTTACTGGATTCAATTCTGTCTACTTTCTTGAAAAAATGACCCACTTATTACTGGGTAGTAGCTCTTTTGTCTTATCATTGATGGCAAGGTAGCACTGGATTGCATTATGAATGGCTGCTGCAATTCATAAATGTACCATTATATATTTGGGTCCTGTGCTTTAAAAAACTACAGAGCCTGCTCAGATTAAAAAAATCCCCTCACCATTTCCGATGTCATGAATCTGTTTCTTTAGTTACTTCTTCCTCTTGGCTTTCTTTGTCCTTTCTCTGGGCCACTGCTTTTTTCACATCAACATTGCTCTCACACTTGCTTCTGAACATCCTGTGCTTGAAAAGAAGATACAGTACTACTGTACTCAATACAGTCCTGTACAGTAAAGTACACACAAGCACCATCACTTGTAGAGGATGCATGCACATGACAGTGTAAACCTGGCATGTGCACTAATTTATGTAATTGGACATGCCAACACAGGTTCTAATTTTTGAAAGTTTGCCACTTGAAGTTTCATGTGTAAGGGGACTTACTGTATTCCCCATGCTGTACATTGCATCCCCATGACTTATTTACCTTATATCTGGAAGTTTGTACTTCTAATCCCCTTCACCTATTTTGACCATTCCCTTACACCACTACTCTCTAGAAAGTATCAGTTTTATTCTCTGTGTCTATTAATCTCTTTCTGTTATGTTTTGCTTACTTGTTGTTTTAGAATCCACATGCAATAAAAATCATACAATATATTCAACTTTTTCTGTTGACTTATTTTACTAAGCACAATACCTTCTAGATTCATGAATGTCACTGCAATTGGCAAGATTTCATTGCTTTTTATGGCTGAGTATAAACTTGAATATTCATTAGAAGGACTGTTGCTGAAGCTCCAATACTTTGGCCACCTGATATGAAGAGCCAGCTCATTGGAAAAAACCCTGATACTGGGAAATATTGAAGGCAGAAGGAGAAGGGGGTGGCAGAGGAAGAGATGGTTAGATAGCCTCACCAGATTAACATGAATATGAATAAACTCCAAAATATAGTGGAGAACAGAGGAACCTGGTGTGTTGCAGTCCATGAGGTTGACTGAACAACAACAATATCCATACATACATATATATATATGTGTGTGTGTGTGTGTGTGTGTGTGTGTGTATACATATATGTGTGTGTGTGTGTGTGTGTGTGTGTGTGTGTGTATATATATCACCTTTTATTTATCCATTCATCTATTGGTGGACACTTAGGTTGGTATTCTGTTGTAAATTTACTGCAATGAATATAATAAGAGTTCATGTATCTTTTTGTATTAGTGTTTTCATTTTCTTTGGCTAAATACTCAAAAGTATAATTGTTGGATTATATAGTAGTTCTCTTAAGTTTTTGAGAAATTTCTACACTGTGGCTACAACAATTTATATTCTTACGAGCAGTGTAAGAGAGTTATCACAACACTTATCTTTTTGTTTTTCTTTTTGATGATAGCTATTCTGATGGGTATAAGTTGTACTTCATTGTGGTCTTGTATTAGCTGAGTTATTACTTATGCTGAGCATCTTTTCATGTGCCTGTTGATTGTATGGCTCCCTTGAAAATGTCTCTTCAGGCCCTCTGCACATTTTTAAATTGGATAACTTTTTAAAATGAGTTATCTAAGTTCTTTACACATTTTGTATACAATTACCTTATTTAATACATTATTTGCAAGCATATTCCCCCATTTAGTATGTTGCCTTTTTGTTCTGTTGATGATTTCCTTTGCTATGCAAAAGTTTTTAGTTGGATAAAGTCCCATTTGCTTATTTTTGCTTTTGTTGCCCTTATCTGAGGAGAGAGATCCAAACAGTATTGCTTAGATCAGTGTTAAAGTTATTGTTTCCTGTGTTTTATTTTTGGAGTTCTAAGGTAACAGCTCTTATGTTTAACTCTTCAATCTATTCTGAGTTTATTTTTGTATATGAGGTAAGAAAATGGTACTTTCATTCTTTTGCATATAGATGTCTTGCTTTCCCAGCACCGTTTATTGAAGAGGCTATCTGTTTTCCCTTGCACGTTCTTGTCTCCTTTGTCATAGATTAATTGTCCATCTATATTCAATTCTGGGCTCTCTATTCATTGATCTATGGGACTTTTTTGATGCCAGTATCATATTGTTTTGGTAACTGTAGCTTTATAGTACAAACTGAAATCAGGGAGGATGAGACATCCTGCTTTGCTCCTCTTTCTCAAGATTGTTTTGGCTGCTGGGGATTTCTCTGGTTCCATACAAATTTTAAAAAATTACTTGTTCTCGTTCTATAAAAAAATTCCATTGGTAATTTTAGTAGGAATTGCATTAAGTCTGTAGATTGCTTTGGGTAGTTTAGACATTTTAACAATGTTATTTTCTTCTAATCCATGAGCACAATATATTTTATAGTTTTCAGAATATAGGGCTTTTATTTTCTTGATTAAATATATCCCTTAATTAAATATATATATATATATTTCATATATATGTTTTAGTCTTTTTAATGTAATTGTAAATGGAATTGTTAACTTGATTTCTCTTTCTGATGATTTATTTTTGTTGTTGTTTAGTCACTAATTCATTTTATGATTCTCATAGTGACCTCATGGACTATAGACCATCAGGCTGCTCTGTCCATGGGATTTTCCAGACAATAATTCTGGACTGGGTTGCCATTTCCTTCTCCAGAGGATCTTCCTAACTGAGAGACTGAACCCAAGTCTCCTGCTTGGCAGGCAGATTCTTTACCACTGAGCCACCTGGGAAGTCAGATAATTCTTTATTATAAATAAATGCAACTGATTTTTGTATATTTATTTTGTATACTATACTTTATAGAATTTGTTTATTAATTCTTAGTTTTTGGTGAATTCTTTAGGGTATNCCACTGAGCCACCTGGGAAGTCAGATAATTCTTTATTATAAATAAATGCAACTGATTTTTGTATATTTATTTTGTATACTATACTTTATAGAATTTGTTTATTAATTCTTAGTTTTTGGTGAATTCTTTAGGGTATTTTATATACAATGTTAAGTCTTCTGTAAATAGTGACAATTTTGCTTCTTTTAGTTTATTAATTTGTGTTTCTTTTAATTTTCTTTCCCAATTGCTGTGGCTAGGATTTCCAATACTATGCTGTGTAAACATGGTGAGAGTGTATATCTTTGTTTTCTTCCTGATCTTAGAGGAAAACCTTACAGGTTTTTTGTCAAGACTCCAAGACTCTTGCCTGGAGATTCTCAAGGACAGAGGAGCCTGGCAGGCTCTTGATAAGTATTTATTGCCATTGCCATTTGTGTTTGTTTTCTGGATGTCTTATAGTTTCTCCCCTTTTTTTTTCCTATCTTCTCTTGAAGTTTTTTTATTTACTTTAGTGTTATGTTTAGATTTCTTTCTCATTCTTCTTTGTACATACCAAAATATTTTTTATTGTTGTTATTGTGAAGTTACATGTAACCTCCTATGTACATAANAGCAATACTGGCAAAGCTGTAGTCTTCTCTGCATCCAAATTCACATTACTATTATTTTTCTCCAACTGCATGCAGGAATCCCTCACCTCGAAAACTACCTTTCTACAGTCTCTCTGATCCATAGGTTTCTGCCCAAGTCTGCACTCTCCAGGTTTTCTTTGGCAGGGGCTGAGAAGAATTGAGGCAAATTCACTGACTCCTACTGGTTTTGAGGCCCATATTGGGGTCTTTCTGACTATCACTAGATGCATAGGTGGTCGAGATTCCTCCTGGATCCCTTGGTGTATGGTTCTGGATCCCACAACACCCACTGAGGCACTTTGTTGATGTATGAATGCCTAATTAGTTGTGTAAAGTGGGGAGGACAAAAAGGAGAGATGTCTCACACTACCGTGAAGCTAATCTCATTCTGGACTTAATGTAGTGGACAGTGGAGACATTGATTACGACTAAATAGAAAGATCACATGATATAACTTGTATTAAGATTAGTCTGTTATTTATATTTATTAAAGGAAAAATAAGATCTTTAAAAATATTATCCCTTTTTATTTAAAAATATCCACATAGAATAAAACAACTGGGAGAAAAAAACACAAAGAGGTCTACAAAAATACAAATAATTTTAAATTCTATAAGGGAAACCATCTGGTTTTAAAAAGAGCATTTTATGGGCTAATCCAGAAGTTCCAGTGAAATTATGTGCAAGAATTCTGAGAATTTCAGTATAAGAGGCAACAATACTAGGAGGGAAAGAATGGTTTAACACATCTTATAGGAGTATGCAGCATACATTTGACAAGATTGAAACAACCTTAAAAAAAGAAACCTTATTTTCTGACCTAGAAAGGGGCCAGGTCATGTCAATTAGCCCCCAGTAATTTTTCTTCTGGAAACTCTTGAACGTATTTCTGAGAATAGATCCCTGAAAGTGAAGAGCCAAGCTAAATGGAGCTTTCAGATATCCTGAGTTAGCTTGCTGAGACTCACCTGCAGAGATATTGTGGGAATAATCCTGTTGCTCAGATCACAAAGCAGCATAAGCTTTACAACTACCAGCATTACTGATTTCAGTCCTTAGATTATCTGTACATCATGGATACCATCTCTGTCAGATGACAAGATTATGGATGGCAACACTACTCTTTATTTCCCACTCAAGGTGGTTCAGGCGCTTCCAGCAGTTATTTCCAAAGACTACGTTCAAAGAGCACAGAATTTATTTGAAAAGATTTGTATTTGTAGGGGCAAAAAATGGTGGGTAAAGTAAGAATATAACTTTTTTTTTTTCTAATGTTCCTATCTTGGTGAATGCACATTTATTTTTTTTACACTGAATTTTTTTCTTGGAATAGTGTGATAAAATTTGTGAGTCTCAAATACTATGAATATACACTGAAATTTACTTAGTATATTATTTATTCATCTGCAGGAGAAGTTTTCATTACACAATGTTTATTATTAAAAATCAGATTACTTTAGGACTATCAATGTGTTCTAGCCATTAATTTTCTCATGGCCTCTTTAACCTCCTTGTTTCTGAGACTGTAGATGAGGGGGTTCAACATGGGGATTATGACTGTGTAGAACACAGACACCACTTTGTTTTGTTCAGCTGAGTAGCTGGACTTGGGCATCACATAAATGAATGTGATGGTCCCATAGAACAGAGTAACTGCTGTGAGGTGGGACGTGCAGGTGGAGAAGGCTTTGTGCCGCCCCTCAGTGGAACGCATCTTCAGGATTGAGGAAAGGATGTAGATGTAAGAGAGAGCAATGATAAACACAGTGACTACAATAATTGAGCCGGAAGAGATGGCTGGAATTATTTCAGAAGTAAAATCATGAGAACAAGAAAGTTTCAAAAGTGGCGAATAATCACAGAAAAAGTGATTGACTTTATTTGATCCACAGAAGGACAAGCTTAATAAACAGCCAGTAAATGTCCAAGCATTCACACACCCACCTAGATAGGAAGCCCCCACTAACAGAATGCAGACTCTGGGGGACATGTGGGTGGAGTAGAGCAGGGGCAAGCAGATGGCCACATGGCGGTCATAGGCCATGGCAGCCAGCAGAAAGCACTCAGCTGTCCCAAATGTGACCACAGAACAGAGCTGAGCAACACAACCAGCAACACGGATAGNCATGTGGGTGGAGTAGAGCAGGGGCAAGCAGATGGCCACATGGCGGTCATAGGCCATGGCAGCCAGCAGAAAGCACTCAGCTGTCCCAAATGTGACCACAGAACAGAGCTGAGCAACACAACCAGCAACACGGATAGAAGTTCCTTCCCTGAGGAAGCCCATGAGCAAGACAGGTGTGACTGATGAGGAGTACCCAATGTCCACAAAGGCCAAATGGCAGAGGAAAATGTACATTGGGGTGTGAAGCTGAGGGCTGCTTCTGATTAACATGATTATGCTGATATTACCCATTAAAGTGACCAGATATATTCCCAAAAACAGAGTAAATAAAATGGCACAAACTGTAGTATCCTCCGCTAACCCCAAAATAATGAACTCTGTCACAGTTGTGTGGTTTCCAGTCCCCATCTATATTGAGAATGGTGCCCACTGAAAGAAAACAAGTGGATATTAGAAGAAAATACTATAATCTGCATACTTACTTTTACAATAGCTATATAAGAAAATATTAACATATATACTCACATGAAAATATTTGAGGAAAATGTTTTCACACAGGATATCTTGCATAAGACTTGAAAATATAAATGTTCATTGATATAAGGCCAGGAATACTCAGAAAAATCTGTTTTTTTAACTTAACACATTCAAGTCACATTTGCATTGTGTAGTTGGTTTAGGTAGTCCATGAGGAATAGATTCTCATGAACATATCCTAGAGATGTCCACCAGACAGTATGAGTGACCCAATAACTATATCTTCTAAACGAAAGACATGATGAAATAGAGTAGAAATGCTGGAGTGGGCCAGGACCCATGGAAAAGAACAACTGTTCAAAATATGTGAGGTACCATTTCTTGTATGAAAGAGGATGAGCAACTGAATTTAAACAGGTATCACAGTTTTCAAGCACAACAAATATCCAGGAAGTTTGGACAGAGGCAGGATGTAGAACAAGGTGCTCAAACCATGATCAAATAAAACTGGAGAGACTGAGTTTTGGAAAAGGAGATGGTATCATGTTAGAATCAAGTTATCTGATTCATGATAATGAGTCAATCCAGGTAAAGTGAACCAGACACATTGATCAGATTACTCCAGAAAGATTCCACGAGTGCCTGAGACTTTGCATAACTTGGGGCTATGGCTGTTAGCAAAAACGTTCCAGCTTCCTACTTCCCACAGGTACCTAGCCCCATGTGAATAGCACCTGTCTGTGAAAAATCACACATTTAGGTCAGCTTCTTGGAGAAGGCAATGGCACCCTACTCCAGTACTCTAGCCTCGAAAATCCCACGGATGGAGGAGCCCGGTAGGCTACAGTCCATGGGGTCGGACATGACTGAGTGACTTCACTTTCACTTTTCACTTTCATGCATTGGAGAAGGAAATGGCAACCCACTTCAGTGTTCTTGCCTGGAGAATCCCAGGGGCAGAGGAGCCTGTTGGGCTGCCGTCTACAGGGTCACACAGAGTCGGACACGACTGACACAACTTAGTAGTAGTAGTAGTAGGTCAGCTTCTAGGAAACTCTTTCCCTTATCAACTTGTTTGAAAAAAAAATGAAAAAGCAAGAAAAGCATGAGAGCTTTCTCACCATCACAGAATGCTAAGCTTCAAAATGCAGCCCCATCCATTCCATCTCTTTTATTTTATAAAGTTAGAAACTGAGACCTAAAGAAATTGGGTAACTAATTTTAGGGTAAATGTCTTTCTTACAACTGAGCTGAAGTCAAATTTCATTCCTGGAGCATTCTAACTCATTACCACATTGATAAAACACAAATATTTTCTATACTTTCTAAAGAAGTACGTAGAATGTCAGAATGTATATCTGGTTCATTTATAAATTCAAAAAGTTTTTCAATTATATTCATACATAGGTAATATCTTTACTCTTAAAAGGATGACTTTGAAATCTAGTAATTCATATTAATAAATAGCTTCAAGGTAATGACAACTCTGTGAGGCAGATGATATATGTACTCAGTGCCCCGAAACAGAAAATTGACATGCTCATGTGTTCAACTGGACTATTAGGGGTGTTTGGTAGGTAAGAAATCAAATTTAACTAGGATTTCTTTTGGAGAGCAATAAAAGAGATAGGTATGACATTTGAGGGTAGATGCAAGGTAGAGAGTGAAACCACCATTATTTAAGCAGAGCATTCAAGATGAATGAGTGCATGCGATGGGTAAAGCCAACAAAAAAATGTCAGGCCCCCAGGAAAATGCTTTCATTATTCTAATAAAGAGAATGAGCTAGAAAGACAGGAGATGGTGATAGTTACAGTTTGAGATGCTTAAATGAGATCAAAAGCTGCAGTTTTGGCAAATGACATTGTCTAGCAAATCAATGGAGTGACTGGATACAGTAGGGAGAAAAAGAAGATCTTTGGAGGGGAAATCAAGAAACTGAGGGGCCATAATGTTCAAAGGATCTTCTCTACGAAGATATTAAAATCACAATTCTTGTCCATCAGGAATTGTGACAGGGATACCATTAAGAGAGGTAGAGCAAGCCAAAGCCAAAAACTTTCCAAGGAAGAGGAAACATAATGCTAGTTAGTAGGTGATTGCAAAAAGGTGGAGGAGGATAAGGAGGATTGGTTATAGAGTCTGATGATGTAAACTCAACTATAAGTGTTTGTAATCCAAAGAGAAACAATGTCTGTAAGTGGCAGTGGAGGAGAAGGAATACCATTATCTACCAGGCCCAGGGGTATTAAGAGTAAGAGAAAAAACATATATCTCTTGAGAAGACTGTAGAGGGAAAAAACGTCCTCAGGGTTAGCAAAGCATGTATATCTATTGAAAAGAAGAGTGAAGAGAATGGAATGCTCTAAAGAGATACTGAAGATGTGATTTTTTGATAATTGTAAGTACAAGAAACATAGGGAAAAGGCTTCAGGAGTTAAAGAGAGAGGGAAGCAGGACCTCTTGATTCAAGAGAAAATAAGGAGACTTGAAAATAACCTTTCTTAACTCCAGTAGAATGAAGTTAACATTCAAAGACCAAGTAAAGAAGACAATTTGAAAAAATAATGGCTAGATATTATCATGCTGTGTTTAACAGCTGAATGAACAAAAAAGGTAATGAAGACTACTCCCAAAACTGTGGAAGAGGGGTAATGGGGAAAATCAGAGCCTATTTTGAATGTCAGTGATGGCATGGATCAAAGCATTGTAAAGATATGCCATGAGCTTTGCAGACATATAGGCCTGGAATCAAATTCTAGCTTTACCACTGATTATCTATGGACTCTTAGACAATTTATACAAATTTTCAAGCCTTCATTATTTATTTGTTTCTTTAAAAAATACTTCACATGATTCTTCTGTTAAATAAGATGATGTATATAATAATACAAAGTACTGCTCATAGATATAAGTGGACTTAAGAAAGGTTTATTTCCTTGAAGTAACCCAAATCTTAAGTTCTAATACAAAAATGAAAAACAAATATTATTGTATCAATAAAAAAGGAAAACTATTACCTGCAGATGTTTGTACCTCAATGATAAGGACAATCATTAAAAACTCATTGTAAAGCAAGTCTATATTTATGAGATTCGGGGTCTTTGGGGATGTAATCCCTTGAGAACATTACTTGTTTGTGAAAATTCCACTGGAAATCTATCAGGACAGAGAAAATTTCAGGTGTACCTGCTCATGTAAATATGTGTCATCTCAAGAATATCTACAAACACTTTTTGTCTGTTCATTAGAGTTTTCAAAGTGAAAACTTTTGATGCATTTCTAAACTAATTCTAACTGTATTGGAACATGCAAGAAGAAACAAAGATAAAGTGTAGGAGATGTAATTTCAACTCAAAACAGAAATTCTTCTGGGAAAAATAAGTGTGTGTGCATGTTGTGGGGGAGGGGATGGCTGTGGCTAGGCAGTGAATATCAAACTAATATGAAAAGAAGAGACTCAGGATTCTCATGGTACTTTGTTTAAAATAGTTAATATCACCTGTGATCACCTAAAATAAAGTACTCACTGAAGGCAAGTCTTTTGAAGATACAATACCCTAGACAGAATGAAGAGCTTCAGAAATTTACTTACAGTGGCGTTGGATCATCTCTTCTAATCATTCTAGAAACCTCACAGAGAATTACAGATTCATATTTGTTAATCCTTTGCCTAAATAATGGAATGAAACCAAGAGCTATCAATGACTTAGTAGTAATTCCTAGAGCAAACATTGATTCTGTCAGTTGATATATTACAACAAATGAGCTCAACATCTCTGTAGATATATAATGTGGAATTTAAACTTTGATCAGAAAATAATCGAAATAAGGATATACTGGAAGGTTCTGATGACTCAAATTACCCTGAACCTCTGACTCTCCTGGAGTTTGCCAGCCAAAGAAACTCCTCCTTGCCTGTATGATGAGGCTGCTCCTAACTTGTTTGAGGACACTTTAATGACTTTACCTGAGGAAGTTAACTTTCAAGGTAAATAAAAACTCGTTATGCCTCATCCTTAGTTGGTTTTTTTCTTTTTTTTTTTTAAAGCTCCCAACATACTCAGGAGACATTAAATCAAAGCTGAGATTATAAGATTTACATATCAAAGAGTTTTAATATTTTCTCAATTTATTTCATACTAGTGTATAGAAATGGTATGAAGGTACCAAACTGAGGGAAGACTATACTATTAGAGTATTTGAATTTATGATGTACAGTTGACCCTTAAACAAAGCAGGGGTTGGGAGCACTGATTTTCNAAAAACATATATCTCTTGAGAAGACTGTAGAGGGAAAAAACGTCCTCAGGGTTAGCAAAGCATGTATATCTATTGAAAAGAAGAGTGAAGAGAATGGAATGCTCTAAAGAGATACTGAAGATGTGATTTTTTGATAATTGTAAGTACAAGAAACATAGGGAAAAGGCTTCAGGAGTTAAAGAGAGAGGGAAGCAGGACCTCTTGATTCAAGAGAAAATAAGGAGACTTGAAAATAACCTTTCTTAACTCCAGTAGAATGAAGTTAACATTCAAAGACCAAGTAAAGAAGACAATTTGAAAAAATAATGGCTAGATATTATCATGCTGTGTTTAACAGCTGAATGAACAAAAAAGGTAATGAAGACTACTCCCAAAACTGTGGAAGAGGGGTAATGGGGAAAATCAGAGCCTATTTTGAATGTCAGTGATGGCATGGATCAAAGCATTGTAAAGATATGCCATGAGCTTTGCAGACATATAGGCCTGGAATCAAATTCTAGCTTTACCACTGATTATCTATGGACTCTTAGACAATTTATACAAATTTTCAAGCCTTCATTATTTATTTGTTTCTTTAAAAAATACTTCACATGATTCTTCTGTTAAATAAGATGATGTATATAATAATACAAAGTACTGCTCATAGATATAAGTGGACTTAAGAAAGGTTTATTTCCTTGAAGTAACCCAAATCTTAAGTTCTAATACAAAAATGAAAAACAAATATTATTGTATCAATAAAAAAGGAAAACTATTACCTGCAGATGTTTGTACCTCAATGATAAGGACAATCATTAAAAACTCATTGTAAAGCAAGTCTATATTTATGAGATTCGGGGTCTTTGGGGATGTAATCCCTTGAGAACATTACTTGTTTGTGAAAATTCCACTGGAAATCTATCAGGACAGAGAAAATTTCAGGTGTACCTGCTCATGTAAATATGTGTCATCTCAAGAATATCTACAAACACTTTTTGTCTGTTCATTAGAGTTTTCAAAGTGAAAACTTTTGATGCATTTCTAAACTAATTCTAACTGTATTGGAACATGCAAGAAGAAACAAAGATAAAGTGTAGGAGATGTAATTTCAACTCAAAACAGAAATTCTTCTGGGAAAAATAAGTGTGTGTGCATGTTGTGGGGGAGGGGATGGCTGTGGCTAGGCAGTGAATATCAAACTAATATGAAAAGAAGAGACTCAGGATTCTCATGGTACTTTGTTTAAAATAGTTAATATCACCTGTGATCACCTAAAATAAAGTACTCACTGAAGGCAAGTCTTTTGAAGATACAATACCCTAGACAGAATGAAGAGCTTCAGAAATTTACTTACAGTGGCGTTGGATCATCTCTTCTAATCATTCTAGAAACCTCACAGAGAATTACAGATTCATATTTGTTAATCCTTTGCCTAAATAATGGAATGAAACCAAGAGCTATCAATGACTAAGTAGTAATTCCTAGAGCAAACATTGATTCTGTCAGTTGATATATTACAACAAATGAGCTCAACATCTCTGTAGATATATAATGTGGAATTTAAACTTTGATCAGAAAATAATCGAAATAAGGATATACTGGAAGGTTCTGATGACTCAAATTACCCTGAACCTCTGACTCTCCTGGAGTTTGCCAGCCAAAGAAACTCCTCCTTGCCTGTATGATGAGGCTGCTCCTAACTTGTTTGAGGACACTTTAATGACTTTACCTGAGGAAGTTAACTTTCAAGGTAAATAAAAACTCGTTATGCCTCATCCTTAGTTGGTTTTTTTCTTTTTTTTTTTTAAAGCTCCCAACATACTCAGGAGACATTAAATCAAAGCTGAGATTATAAGATTTACATATCAAAGAGTTTTAATATTTTCTCAATTTATTTCATACTAGTGTATAGAAATGGTATGAAGGTACCAAACTGAGGGAAGACTATACTATTAGAGTATTTGAATTTATGATGTACAGTTGACCCTTAAACAAAGCAGGGGTTGGGAGCACTGATTTTCCATGCAGTAGAAAAATCGATTTTTAATTTATAGTTGACCTCCCTATATAAGGTTGGTTTCCTTAATTCTGCAGTCCTGGATTCAACTAACCATAAGTCATGTGGTATTGTAGTATTTAAAATTGGAAAAAATCTGTGTATAAATGAACTTCCACAATTCAAACCTGGGTTCTTCAAAGGTCCACTATAGTTGCAACCACCAGAGATTCTAGATATGTTAACTAGAATATGTAGACATGGTTCTGTTTGTTTAGTTGGTTAACTAGAACCTAAACTGAAGGATTCCCTGAGTAAACTGAATTTGGAAGCCAGAAAAAAAAATTGCCTAATATATGCAGAAGTAATCAAATGTTTGGAAAGATATGGAAAGGTGACCTGAGTGTATCATATGCAGCCCATTGCCCATGTATGCACCTTCCAAGAAGAGTTGAGAAGCATCTTCTACTCCACAACACTGAGAAATTCACTGGAGAAGGAACATAATTATTTTTAAGAAGAAATGAAACAGCTATTGTCTGTAGCCCAAAGATGTGGGTGCATTTATGTTAAGTCACTTCAGTCATCTCTGGCTCTTTGCACCCTTATGGACTGCAGCCTGCCAGGCTTCTCTGTCCAAGGGGATTCTCCAGGCAAGAATACTGGAGTGGGTTGCCATGCCCTCTTCCAGGGGATCTTTCTGACCCAGGGATTGAACATGCATCTCTTATGTCTCCTGCATTAGCAACAGATTATTCACCACTTGTGTCACCTGGAAAACCCAGAGATGTGGGTGTGAGATATCAAATTNATGCCTGGATCAGAGAGATCCCCTGGAGTAGGAAATGGCAACCCACTCCAGTACCCTTGCCTGGGAAATCCCAAGGACAGAGAAGCCTGGTGGGCTACAGTCCGTGGGATAGCAAAGAGCTGGACTTGACTCATCCACTAAGCAGGCACACACGCACCTGTATGGTAATTTGGACTCCCTACTGCTTTGGATGATGCTTATTGGAGCTTTCTGTTCAGAGCACTGTGTTACCTTGAACTCCACTTTCCTGTCTTCTTCCCCTTCCTTGACTCACTGAGTTGCCCTTACATGTAATGAAAGAACCAAAATAAAATAAACTTTCTTAACAACTTGCTCCAGAGAAACCACTTGTTGCATGCACTGTGCAGTTAGGGTATGTTTTGCTCTTGGATGACTCACTCAGCCAGGTGACTTTAATGGAAGATCAGGCACCTCCTGAGTCACCCAGTGTCCCCGTGAACCTGTTTAGGAAATCACCAGTCAAAGGTCACTGGCAGGGCCAGAACTCTTCCCTGGCAGACAGTGGGAGAGATATCTGTAGTGTTTGCAGTGTGGATCGTCCTTTCTGCCCACTGAACACCTCTCCCTTTGACTGAGCCCTCTCGGAGGGCTCACGAGGGTGGCCTGTTCCTGAATGCTCACATCCTGTCTCATTGGACAACATATCCTCAAAATAGCTCTCATTGACGCATTAATAACTTCCACTGGTTCCAACTCCCTTCCTTGTTCCTCTTTTTTTTCCCTCTATTTTTCCCACTCTTTGTCTCTCTTCTGGTTCTGTGAATTGATCTGATGTGTCAAACCACAGCCTTCTACTTCTACTTTCCAGGCAACATTCTTGGCTAATCTCATCTGTCTTTTCTAATTGGCGTTCTTTTCTTGACCATCGCTTCTAGACTGGATTTTTGATCACCTGCCTTCTACTTCTTGGGACTCAGGATAAAAACATCAACAACAAAAGCAATAGCATCAAACAGATAACCAACGAGGACCTGCTACATATCACAGGGAACTCTGCTCAGTGTTACGTGGCAGCCTGGATGGGAGGAGAGTTTGGAGGAGAATGGATACATGCATGTGTATGATGGCATTCCTTTGCTGTCCACCTGAAACTATCACAACGTTATTAATCAGCTATACACCAACACAAAATCAACAAACAAATGGCAACCATAGCAGCAACAGCCTCTATAGGATGCTTCTGTTTTTGCCAGCTGCTGTGCTCAGAGTGTGACTTCACTTATAACTATCCTGGGAGGAATGGGACCAATCCGACCTTGTTGTCTTGCTCTTGCTAAGCTGTCCGAAGAAATGGATGGTGAGAATTGTTAATTCATTTCAGGGACAAAGTTCTAATGAAGGTCCCTCATTCTCCAGCAGGGCTGAACCTGGCCCTCTGAGACTGGGTAAGAAAAGAGGCCTTATGAATGACTGGAAACAGGCCTCAACTCCTTCCACATGTTTGCAGAGGAGGGGTGGCCTCAAAGCAGCAGCTCACTGAATCAGTACAGTCAGGCGCAGGGACTTCTGATGAGTCAGTTGCTTTCAGCCAGTGTTCCAGGGAACCTGCCCTTGGTGGCAGGTCTTGGTGGGGGGCATTCTGGAGAGAGGGGGGAATCATTGCTCTCATGAAATCAACCTGTGATTCATTACACAGAGGATGGGGAAGGGGAANAATATTTTTTATTGTTGTTATTGTGAAGTTACATGTAACCTCCTATGTACATAATAGTCACTTTTAAATTGATAGTAATTTAATTTGAACACATTCCAAGGCTTTATATTTCTGCTCCCCCATACATTTTATATTTTTGAGTATACATTTTTTTTAATTTAAGGATAATTTCTTTACAGAATTTTGTCATTTTCTGTCAAACATCAACAAGAATTAGTCATAATTACACCCATGTCCTCTCTCTCCCACCTCCTTCCCCATCCCACCATTCTAGATTGTTACAGGGCCCCTGTTTTAGTTCCCTGAGTCATATAGCAAATTCCCATTGGCTATCTATTTTACGTATTCTATTGTAAGTTTCCATGTTACTCTCTCCATATATCTCACTCTCTCCCTCCTCCCCTCCCCTGTGTCTATAAGTCTGTTCTCTATGTCTGCTT
The DNA here is from genome assembly GCA_006410875.1 of Neotragus pygmaeus. Lineage (NCBI taxonomy): Eukaryota > Metazoa > Chordata > Mammalia > Artiodactyla > Bovidae > Neotragus > Neotragus pygmaeus. The sequence continues at coordinate 154,701 of SJYV01050385.1, forward strand.
CTCCACTGATGCCTTGCAAATACAGTCTTCAGTACCACCTTTCTCAATTCCATATATATGCATTGGTATATGATATTTATATTTCTCTTTCTGACTTACTTCACTCTGTATAATAGGCTCTATGTGTGTCCACCTCATCAAAACTGACTCAAATGTGTTCCCTTTTTATGACTAATATTCCATTGCATATATGTACCACAGCTTCTTTATCAATTCATCTGTTGATGGACATCTAGGTTGCCTCCATGTTTTAGCTGTTGTAAATAGTGCTGCAATCAATATTGGAGTACATGTGTCTTTTTCAATTTTGGTTGCCTCAGAGTATATGTCTAGTAGTGGGATTGAACATTTTAACATCTTTTTATTTTATGTATGACTTATTATTATATTTTTAATTACTTTTGCGACTTTCATTTTTACCCTTCATATTTGCTTCATATTGCCTCTATTATTTATTTACCTTTTTTGGTAAAATTTTTATTTTTGCATGCTTTGCTATTATTAATTAGTACCTTTTATTGTTAGCATAGAAAAATCCCTTTTACATTTCTAATAACACCAGTTTAGTGATATTGTTGCTGCTCAGTTTCTAAGTCATGTGCAACTCTTTGCGATCCCATGGAATGCATTTAGTTTAGTGATGATGCATTTATTTTATTTTGGTTTAATTTAATAAAGATGAACTCTTTTATCTTTTGCTTATCTGAAAAACACTTATTTTCTCCTTCAATTCTGAATGAGAACTTTGTAAGGTAGAGAATTGTTAGTTGATAATTTTTTTGGTTTTTTTTTTTAGCACTTTGAATGTCATGATATTCCCTTCTGGCATATAGCATTTCTACTAAAAAAATCTGCTGATATTCTTATGGGGGTATCCTTTGCATAATAAGTTGCTTTTCTCTTGCTACTTCTAAGATTCTCTTTTTATCCTTAACCTTTAACATATATATAACACATAATGTGCCTCACGTTTCTCTCTTTGGGTTTATCTTATTTGGAACAATCTGGGACTCTTAGACATGGATTTCTGTTTCATTCACCAGATTAGGAAAGTTTTCATTGATTATTTCTTCAAATAATTTTTCTGGTCCTTTCTCCCTACTCCTTCTGGGACATCTATAACATGTGTAATTCTGTTTGATATTGCCCCAGAGGTCACTAATGTATTCTCACATTTTCAGATCCTTTCTTCATTTTGCTGCCTTTTCTGTTGCCCATNTTGATTATTTCTTCAAATAATTTTTCTGGTCCTTTCTCCCTACTCCTTCTGGGACATCTATAACATGTGTAATTCTGTTTGATATTGCCCCAGAGGTCACTAATGTATTCTCACATTTTCAGATCCTTTCTTCATTTTGCTGCCTTTTCTGTTGCCCATTGCTTTATCTTCTAGATTACTGATTTGTGCTTCTATTTTATTTATTTATTTTTGAACCACTCTAGTGTATTTTTCAGTTCAATTATGACTTTCTTGTGGCACTTTCTTATATTTTATGTCTCTTTGTTGAAGTTCTGACTGTGTTCATTCATTTTTCTCCCTAAATATGTGAAAAAAAAATTTTTTTCCCAAAATCATTACTTTTAACTCTTTATAAGGTAAGTTGCTTATCTCTGTTTTATTAAAATCTTTTTTTCTGAGGATTTGCCTTGTTTTTTGATTTGAAACATCTGCATCTCCATCTTGCCTGTCTCTCTGTGTTTGTCTCATATATTAAGTGAAATGGATTCCACCTTCAGTCTTGGAGGGAGTGGCTTATGTAATCGTTCTCTGTGGCCCAGAATCACAGTTTTCCCTGACCACTGGAACCAGACACTCCATGGCTGTTCCTTGTGTGGGGCTGAATGCACTTGTTGACTGTAGTAGGGCTATAACTACTGCATGAGGAGGATGGGGTTTGAGTCACTTCCTTGTCCTGATTTCAACTCAGACTTAGCACAGGGTACATAGTGCTCAGGATGCTGACCCAATCCAGTTGCATTTTGAGTATGCATAGGGTGGGCAAAGTGCAGAGCACTCACCCAGTCCAGTTATGATGTAGGGTAAGTATAGCATGCTCTCTGATGCTAGCTGGATATAGGGAGAGCATCAAAAATGGTGTTTGTTGGCTCTGTCACCAACAAGTTAGGATGAGATCGCAAAAATGGCATCTGCTAGTGCTTGTCCCCAGAAAAATAATTTTAGTTTCTGCCTCTCCAGCAGCCATTTTTAAATTGGTAAATAGATCTCCCTTTCTTATGGTCTAGATGCTTTTTAATCAGTTACTTTTGTGCTGGGTTGCAAGGTGAATGGCTTTGCATATGAGTCCTTCAGGAGCAAGATCTTCATTTCCTATATTTCTATGATTCCTCTCGACTTAATCTCCATTGATTTTTCAGAACAAGACGTTTTAGGGACTACTCTTTCCATTGCTAGTCCCTGGGATCAGTGTGCTTGATATGGGGAACAATTCTTTCACTCTTTGAGGAAATACCCCACCTACAAATGAGAGGGTATTTTTCAGGATGACTCCCATTTGTAGGTGACCACATCTGGAGTGGTATCTTGGGTGGGACTGTGTCTCTGCCTCTCCAACCCTTCTTGATGAGTCTCTTTTTCTCTTTTTTTGTGGAGTAATTGTTCATCTAGTTCTCAGGTCCTTTTGAGAGGAAAAATATCCTACATGTAGATGTAAATTTGCTGTGTCTGTGAGAAGAGGTGAGTTTACGGTCTTCCTACACCACCTTGAACTGTCACCGATATACAGTTAAGTTACTTATAATCATTGAATGCTTGCTTTTCTTTCTTAGAATGTATTTTGACCAGCTTTCAACTGAAAGATAATTTAGTCCTTTTATTTATGTGGCACTTTTCTGAGGTTCCCCCCATGTTTTAAGGGTCTTTCAATTCTGGTTGATAAGAAGAAAAACTATTACTGTATATGGACGTATTCAGCAAATTGTTCCGTTTGCTTATTGCCCCCCCCCCGCCTTTTTTTTTTTTTT
>SJYV01050385.1:157783-174675 GCA_006410875.1 Neotragus pygmaeus
CTTTTTTTTTTTTTTCTTTTTTCCTGTTCAAGTATTTTCCTCTCACACAGGTACAGATCAGATCTAGGAGACTTCAAGGTAAATATGAGGGCTCTCTGTATCTTTTTCTGCCTCTCTCTCTCTTTCTCTGAGCTCCTTCTTCTGATAGTCTGTTTCTCAAACTATAGCCACTCTGAAATTTTCAACATTTGCTCTCTATCTTAAATCAGCAGAGTTGCTTCATTCTTCTACTTGGATTTATCTTCTCTATGCTACATTCTAGGGACTTGTTCTAGGCCAGAGTTTTCAAACATGATATTTCCCCCTACCAATATTTGCAGTATCTGGTAATGTTTTAGCTTGTTACAACTAGAGTGGTGCTACTGCATGTAGTATTAAGATCAGTGATGTTGCTGATAAATATCCTGCAATTCACAAGACAGCCCCCACTACCAATAATTATCTGATCCAAAGTGTCAGTGGGATCCAAGGTTAAAAAACCTTGCTCTAGGCTGCAGTCCATGGGGTCGCAAAGAGTCAGACACAACTGAGTGACTGAACAACAAGGCAATTCCTAGAAATGCAATTTTTGTTCATAAAAATTAATCATCCATTGTTTAATATTCCACAACAGAATTTTATATTTTCTCTACTTTTCTAGTTTCAGGTGAAAGTACAAATCCAGTAACTCTTACTGCATCATGGCCCAAAGTGGAAATCTTGTCTCTTGATAGTAAGAATTACATATTCTTTATTCTACTTGTTTTTATACTTATATTTACTAAAAAGTTTACAGATCCTTTGAACCTGTATAATCCAAGTTTAAGTTTTCCTCTGATCTTACTTGTACTTACAATATACTAAGGGGTGGGTCACAGTTAACACATATTTGAAGATACTTACTTTATATAGTAGAAGAAAATTATAACACAAAAAATAATTTATACCTCATTTTTATTTCCAAAACTTCTCTCAAACCCACAGGTTATAAGATATCTTTTAGAAAGTTTTCTGAAATCTGCTTGCCTAGTACCACCAGGCTGCATTTCTTCAGAGTTTTATCTTAGTTCCATTAGGCAAAAGTAAGTTTTCAGTACATTTAGGGAATTGCTGGGCAAGCTCCAGACAGGGAAAAACATGAGGAGAGAAGCCCAGAGGGAAGGCTTTCCCTCCTGGGCTCAGTCAGCGTCATGCCTTTCAAGTTCCTAATTTTAGTCCTTGAATCTCATTTCTTCCCAAGATTATTGACATTGGGATGGTCATTTTTATCAGTGGAAATCTCTAATTGAAGGTATCATCTTGCACTGTATATACCTCAAAGGCATGAGTTATTGTCTGAACTTCTCCAAACTAAAACCAGTTCATTCTCATAATTTCCCTATAGTGACCTGAAGAGTATGAAAAATGTCTTTTAATTTTTCTGAGCTTCTGAGGCAGTTGATCAAGAAAAAATTATGAATATATTGGTTATATCTAGTGCAATAGTTAAATGCCCAGACTGACACAAGAGAAATTCAGGTTGGATCTTACTCTCATTTACTAGCTCTGTGACTTTCAAAAAGTTATTGGGTCTCAGTATAAAAAGTGTCTCAGTATTTTCCTCTGTAGAACTGATATAAAAATATACTACTATTAATATAGTAAAGTAATAGTCCAATACTATTATTATTTATATATTATTAAATTATTATAGAACTGTAATATTATCAATGATAGTCTAAAATGATGATTATTGTACTTTTGTTGATATTTGAAATAATTTACATTCAATTTAGTTTAAATAAAATAGTTGAGGAATGATTTAAAAATAATACATATCTTAGCAAAGTTATAACTTATTTGAAAAAATTGTGATCTCAACATTGTTTTTAATGCTCTGCATGGGGGTTCATGAAATCTAATTGCTATTTGCATTTCTAATTAGGCAAAATAACTGATCTGCAGTAAACAAAAGAAGGAAAGAAAAAGAAAGCAAGGAGGGGAAAAAGCAAGAAAAAGTGCTTTCTTTGAGGATTTGTTGGCTCTTTTATGTGTTAATCCATTCAATTATAATAATAAACTACAAAGTATTTATGTTTAGCACACTATTTTATAAGAATTTGAAGTTCAGAAATGTATTTCAGAATATTAATCTAATTAACTGTGATACCAGAATTTGAAAATGGCTTCTAACTACGGTGTGAGTGATCAGTTGCTTCAGTTGTGTCTGACTCTGAAACACTATGGACTGTACAGCCCCACAGGCTTCTTTGTCCATGGGATTATCCTGGCCCGAAAACTGGAGTGGGTTGCCACGTCAACCTCCAGAGGATCTTCCCCACCCATAGAATGAACCCACATCTCCTGCGTCTCTTGCATTGCAGGTGATTCTTTCCCAACTAAGCCACCTGGGAAACCCCAAACTATGGCACAAAAAGAAGACGTAGTAGTTCAATGCTTATTTCTCACAAAGATTATAGGTGAGAAGCTGCCCAAGAAGCTTTTATTTTTCTTGATTCTCCACTTTAATGTCATAAAATTTATTATATTGTGGCAGAAAAGGCATTCTTTTTTATTCTAACAAAATTCTCAGATATTCTAAGACATGTTTAAAATACAGTCTAAATACCCAGCTCTTAAAATCCTACTAACTTCTAACTTATCTAACAGACTATCAAAATTGATTTACTATAATAAATAATAGCATTTTTAAAATGACTAATATGTAGCTTTTATTATGTTGAAGTATGTTCCTTCTAGTCCTGCTTTCTGGAGAGTTTTTATCATAAATGGATGTTGAATTTTGTCAAAGGCCTTCTCTGCATCTATTGAGATAATCATATGGCTTTTATTTTTCAATTTGTTAGTGTGGTGTATTACACTGATTGATTTGCAGATATTGAATAATCCTTGCATCCCTGGGATAAAGCCCACTTGGTCATGGTGAATGATCTTTTTAATGTGTTGTTGGATTCTGATTGCTAGAATTTTGTTGAGGATTTTGTATCTATGTTCATCAGTGACATTGACCTGTAGTTTTCTTTTTTGTGTTATCTTTGTCAGATTTTGGTATTAGGGTGATGGTGGCCTCATAGAATGAATATGGAAGTTTACCTTCCTCTGCAATTTTCTGGAAGAGCTTTAGTAGGATAGGTGTTAGCTCTTCTCTACATTTTTGGTAGAATTCAGCTGTGAAGCTCTCTGGACCTGGGCTTGTCTTTGCTGGAAGATTTCTGATTACAGTTTCAATTTCTGTGCTTGTCATGGGTCTGTTAAGATTTTCTATTTCTTTCTGGTTCAGTTTTGGAAAGTTGTACTTTTCTAAGAATTTGTCCATTTCTTCCACATTATCCATTTTATTGGCATATAATTGCTGATAGTAGTCTTCTTGATCTTTTGTATTTCTGTGTTGTCTGTTGTGATCTCTCCTTTTTCATTTCTAATTTTATTGATTTGATTTCTCTCTTTGTTTCTTGATGTGTCTGGCTAATGGTTTGTCAATTTAATTTATCCTTTCAAAGAACCAGCTTTTGGTTTTGTTGATTTTTGCTATGGTCTTTTTTTGTTTCTTTGGCATTTATTTCTGCCCTAACTTTTAAGATTTCTTTCCTTCTACTAACCCTGGGGTTCTCCATTTCTTCCTTTTCTAGTTGCTTTAGGTGTAGAGTTAGGTTATTTATTCGACTTTTTTNTGGGGGCAGGAGAAGAAGGGGACGACCAAGGAAGAGATGGTTGGATGGCATCACTGACTTGATGGATGCAAGTCTGGGTGAACTCCGGGAGCTGGTGATGGACAGGGAGGCCTGACGTGCTGCGATTCATGGGGTCGCAAAGAGTCAGACAGGACTGAGCGACTGAACTGAACTGAACTGAACTGATCCTAATATAAATAGTTCTAATTTCAAAGTCTATTACTGACTTTTCTTTTCTTTTCTTTTTAAATTTTTACTTTATTTTACTTTACAATACTCTATTGGCTTTGTCATACATCGACATGAATCCACCACAGGTGTACACGAGCTCCCAATCCTGAATCCCCTTCCCACCTCCCACCCCACAACATAAATAAATAAAATACTGAATTGAACATATTTTGTGGCATTTCATCAGGCAAATTATTTTCATCAGGCAAAATATTATTCCTTAAAAAAATTAGATCTACCTTATGACCAATATAATTTTATTACTGCCTAAATAAAATATTTTAACAATTTTTTAAAGACAGATCAGCTGGCAATAAATTCCTTCAATTTTTGTTTGTTGGAAAAAATCTTTCTCACTCAATTTTAAAGGACAATTTCACTGAATATTGAATTCTACTTTTTTTTGTCTCTCTCTCTCTCTCCGCTCTCTAAATATTTCATTCCATCTCTTCTTGGCAGCATGTTTTCTCTCCTTGTTTCTCAGTAGGTAACAAAATCTTTCTCTGACTTTCTCTGAAAAAGATTTTCTCTTTCCTTTTTGTTTCCTGCTCTTTACATTTGATGTGCGTCAGTACAGCTTGTTGCTATCTGTTCAGCTCAGTGTTCTCTGAGTTTCCTGAATTTGTGCTTTGACGTTTGTCATTAATTTGAAAAGTTCTTGGTCATTATTTTTTTGTTGATCATTATACTTCATAAATACTTGTATTATCACTTAAACATTTCTTGTTTTTTTCTATTTTCTCTTTTAGCATTCTAGATATGTATATGTTACATCTTTTTAAAAATTTCTCCAATGTTCTTGGATGTCCTGCTATATTTAGTCTTCTCACTTCTGCTACTGCTGCTTCTGTCATGTCTGACTCTGTTCGACCCCATAGCCACCAGGCTCCCCTGTCCCTGGGATTCTCCAGGCAAGAGCAATGGAGTGGGTTGCCATTTCCTTCTCCAGTGCATGAAAGTGAAAACGGAAAGTGAAGTCGCTCAGTCATGTCAGACTCTTCTTGACCCCATGGACTGCAGCCCACCAGGTTCCTCCATCCATGGGATTTTCCAGGCAAGAATACTGGAGTGGGTTGCCATTACCTTCTCCAGGAAGCTTCTATTGACTTTTTTTCATGTTCACTGGTTCTTTCCTCACCTGTGTCCAGTCTGCTAATGAATACCTGGAAGTAAAGCATTCTGTTTTAGGTTTTTTTTGTTTTTTTTTTTTTAATTTCTAACTTTTCATTTTGAGTCCTTCCTAGGGTTTCTGTCTCTCAATTTATATAACCTAAATTTCTTGAATTTTGTGCACTTTCCATTAGAATACTTCTAATACTCACAGTAATTTTAAATGTCCTGTTTGAGAATGCTACATGTATGCCTTATCTGACTGTACTTCTGATAATTTTTTTGTCTCCTTAGGCTGTGAGTTGTTTTGCTTTTTTTTTTTTTTTCCCCCTAACCTTTTGGTGTACCTAGTAATGTTTTGTTGTTCAAAGCTAGACATGTTTTATCAGGTAACAGAAACGGAGGTGAATAATGATGTGTGCTAATCCAGATGGGAGTTGGACTTTAATGTTTACTATAGCTGTAGGTGTCAGAGGCCTCTAGTAATTTTATTTTTGTTTCTCCTTCTGACTTTGAACTTCTATTTATATTCCTCCTCAAAGAGAATCTGTGTCATGCAGCTCTCTCAATAGTGATGCATTTTCGTTACATTGGAGCCCTATTGATGTGATAGTCAGCTATAAGGAACCCTTCTATAACCTTCCAATTTAATATCTGTCTTTTAGTGAGCGTCTGTGTTTGCCCTGTGACTTTCACAAGTGTTTCTTCTTGCATGGCCTCTCAGTCCTTACCATCGGGTAAGACAGGGGGGCTAGAGGAAACTGAAGTGAGAAGAATGTCTTTTTCCATGGCCATGGGACAAGGCTCTGGTAGTCTTTCCCCCTGGAGAGTAGCCCTTTGCTAAAAAGAAAGTTCTGGGCTTATTTTACAAAGATTAGTTTCCCCTCACCTCTCAGGCTCATGAGGGGATATATTTTCAAATATTCACAGAGAGAAACTGGTGAGATTCCTGGCAAAAGTATGGAGGTCCCTCTAGTTTCTCACTCTTGTTCAGTCTCTAAGTCATGTCCAACTCTTTGTAACCCCATGAACTGCAGCACACCAGGCTTCCCTGTCCCTCACTGTCTCCCTGAGTCAAGAGTTTTCTCTAGTACCACAGTTTGAAAGCATCAATACTTTGGCACTCAGCCTTCTTTATGGCCCAACACTCATGTCCATGCATGACTACTGATTAATTTTGCAGCCCAAGAAAATAAAGACTGACACTGTCTCCATTCTTCCCCATCTATGCGCCATGAAGTGATGGGACTGGATGCCAATAAATTTGTGTCATCTGCATATCTGAAGTTATTGATATTTCTCCTGGTAATCTTGGTTCCAACTTGGGATTTATCCAGTCAAGCATGATGTACTATGCTTATATGTTAAATAAGCCGGGTGACAATATACAGCCTTTCTCTTAGCCTAAACAATACTCAGCCTCTAGCAATTAGTCAAAATAACCATTTAATTCTTCCTCCCAGTTTATGACTCCAGAAGTTTTCACTCTAGGTAAGCAGATCTCAGCTGTGACTCCCTGATTTATTTTGCAACATATGTCAGTGTGGCTATCTGCCCTATAACTTCAGTTCTCTAATGAATGCAATAAATATATTGATTTTTAGTTTGTCCAGCTTTTGTGGATGTGTGTGATTACAAGGATGGAAAAGACTTCCAAACTCCTTACATGGAGTTATAATGATTTTTAACAATGCACTTTTATTCAAAATAACATCAATTCACTTGCTCAGTAAAGATTTATTGAGCACCTATTCTACACCAGGCCCTGCGCTAAGTGTAGCAGCCATAAACAGAAGCCAATCAGAATGTGTCTTTGAAATCCCTTTCTGATGGCAAAAGACAAGCTGATTTTTTTTGCTGTCCTAATTACTAAAAAGAATGCCAAGATTCTCTAAAATAAAAGCTGTCTTCTTCCATTCTGTATGGCTGTCACACTATCAGATGTGTAAATTATATGCAGAGGTATTTGTTTCTTCCTCCTGGTGTCAAGCTGTTGAGTGTGATTTGTACTTCCTGCTGCTGTGCTTCAGGCAAAGGAGGAGGTGACAACTCAGATTTGAAGAATTAGACTAATTGCAGTAAACACCCAAGGTTTTCAAGGAATGTAAAAATATGGAAAATCAATTTTATAGTACTATTAGCCAATTTTATAGTGTGTAATAATATATTTATGAAGCTTCAGCCCTAAAAATAGAAATAAAGATGATGAATATAAACAAAAATAAAATCAAAATAGGCTCTATGCCCAGAAATCAAGAGCAATAAACTAAGTGTAGCAGGAAAATATTGCTGGGGAAAAAAAATAGAGAGAGTTTTCACACACACACAAAGAAACACTTTGAAAATGCCTTCTCCCAAATTTGAAAGGGTTGAACATCTTATCTATGGGAGGAAACCAAGAGTTTTCCACAAAGACCATATAAATGTCTATATGAGCCCTTAAATTTGAGAATTATGAGTCTGATGATCAGAAATGATATCCTACTTGTCAGAGCTCAAGATCTCAACTAGAATTAGATCCTGGCTGCCTGTTTGTGGTTTCATCTACAGACAAGAACTATATCTGGTTTATTGTTCTTTATAAGCAAGTCTTAAATACATTTAATTAGTAGAAGGCAGAAAGACAAAATAAGCTGCAAAAAATAAAGGCATAAATATAAATAACTAACATAGATTTGTAAGAGTGACAGATATGGTACAGAAATCAATTAATATATAGGTACCTCATTTTATCATTGTATTTTGTTATTTTTAAAATAAAAATATTTGGTAAATTTTGTATGAATATATGTCTCCATTATCTGCCTGCCAAGCAGGAGACATATGTTCAATCCCTGAGTTACAAAGATCCCCTGGAGAAGGAAATGACAACCCACTCCAGTATTCTTGCCTGGGAAATATCATGGACAGAGTAGCTTGGTGGGCTACAGTCCACGGGGTCTCAAAGAGTGGGACATGACTTAGTGACTAAAACAACAAAATGTCTCCATTAGGTGAAGAAAAAAAAATTTTAATTCTGAACACTGAAATAAAAGCAATTCAAAAAACAATATTTTTTTTTCTCTCCATCAAACATGCTAGATATAATTTTTCATGAAATAAGTTGTGGTTTGATTCATGGACTGCTAGTAGCTGTTGATANACAACAACAAAATGTCTCCATTAGGTCAAGAAAAAAAAATTTTAATTCTGAACACTGAAATAAAAGCAATTCAAAAAACAATATTTTTTTTTTCTCTCCATCAAACATGCTAGATATAATTTTTCATGAAATAAGTTGTGGTTTGATTCATGGACTGCTAGTAGCTGTTGATAAATAGCTTTGAATCAGTATGGACTTTGACTGCACTCCAGTCAGCACTGGTCTATCAATTTTTCAAAATACCAGAAAAAGAAACACAAAGCATGCTTGACCAATCAACACTGACTTTTGGAACTGAAATATAATAGCATCACTGTTAAATTCTGTGGTTGTTCTTTTTCATTTAAAAAATTATTTGGCATCATGTCTTTAAAGAGATTATATCTGTATTTTTGCTTCTAAAGTGGCAAAGACTTTAGCATGGCAAAGAATGTTCGTTATTCTTCAAAATGGTAGGTGCACATTAAAAATTTTTAAAAACTCTCACAAGTTTTTCTCTTTAATTATTAAGTCTGTACTTCAGTATATTTGAACATAATGAAAAAGTATGGCCTTATATAGGTCATGAAGGTAATTCAAATTAAGTATGCCTGTGCCAGCAGTGGGAAAAACATGGAGAGGCAGGGGATAGTGTAGATAAACCAAAGAAAACCAACAAGGCCTGAGGGAAGTAGAGACTGATTCTGGACTTAGAGAATGGATAGGAACCGAGATAGTCAATCAAGAGAGGAGGATTATAACAAGTAAATGAACCCAGGGAATCTTTGTAAACAAGATGTATGTGAATAACTAGTGGTTGAAGGAGTGGAAATGGAGATGTTTCAGAGATTTGCTTTAGAGGAAATTGATAGGAAAGAGCAGAATATATGTTTATCTATGTCTCCTAAGACATTTCTTCTCAAACTTTGAAATACATACAAATAACCTGGGGACCTTGTTAAAATGCATATTTTAAATCCTATGCATATTTTGAAAAATGCATATTTTCAGTCCAGAAGCCTTGGGATCTCCTAACAAGGATCCAAGTGATGTCTATGGTGTTAGTCTATGGAGCACACTTTGTATAGCAATATTCTAGAACATTCACTTTATTGTAGCTCTGGCAATATGAAGAAATTTCTAGTTACTGAGCTAAGCTAGTTATTGTAATTCATTTAATATTATAAATGGTATTAGAAGCCAAAATTTGAACTGATTACATTCATAAAGTATGAGATACTGCTGCTAATTTTAACAAGAAAACTGATATAAAGTATCCTAGATACCTAGATTTTTCCCTATTTGAATTTGAAAGTTTTTGTTTATGCAGTGGTATTTAGTTTTGTATAGTCACCCAGGGAATCATCCACCCAATTATATAGGAATATTAGTTGTATGAGGATGAATTGTTAGCTAGTGTTCTGTATCTTACTGTATCCAGTTGGCTAGATCATAGTAGGATTTGTTTTCTTCAGTCTAAAGAGCAAATGGTTTGACTTAAATAGTTTCATTTCATTGTAGACAACAATGTTTTTTTAAAAAACCTCATTTAGAAATGTGCCAGTGTTCTGATATAAGGCAGTTATTTAAGTAAGTGATATTTTGGAATAGGGCTTTTTGAAACAAAAGAAGTACACTCAGCATCTTCACTGAAGGTAAAAAATTTAAGGTTTAAAAAATGTGAATTAAGTTGGTCAAAAGTTTAACAACAATCTTCTTTCTGAATTGTTCAGTTGTTCAGTCACTAAGTCGTGTCTATTTGTTTGTGAACTCATGGACTGCAGCACACCAGACTTCCCTGACCTTCACTATCTCCCAGAGTTTGCTCAAACTTATGTCCATTAAGTTGGCAAGGGCATCCAACCATCTCATCTTCTGTGGCCCACTTCTCCTCCTGCCCTCAATCTTACCCAATATCAGGGTCTTTTCTAATGAGTCAGTTCTTCACATCAGGTAGTCAAAGTATTGGGGCTTGAGCTTCAGCATCAGTCCTTCCAGGGAATATCCAAGGTTGATTTCCTTTAGGATTGACTGGCTTGATCTCCTTGCTGTCCAAGGGACTTTCAGGTCTTCTCCAGCACCACAATTTGAAAGCAGCAATTCTTCAGCACTCAACCTTCTTTATGGTCTAGCTCGCACATCTGTACATGACTACTGGAAAAACTATAGCCTTGACTATATAGACCTTTGCTGGGAAAATGATGTCTCTGCTTTTTAATATGCTGTCTAGATTTGCCATAGCTTTTCTTCCAAGAAGCAAACATCTTTTAATTTTGTGGCTGCAGTCAGTCTCTGTAGTGATTTTAGAGCCTTAGAAAATAAAATCTGCCATGTTTCCACTTTTTTCTCACCTGTTTGCCATGAAGCGATGAGACTAGATGCCATGGCCTTCATTTTTTGAAAGTTAAGTTTTAAGCTAGATTTTTCTGTCTTCTAGCTTTCACCCTCAAAAAGAAGCTCTTTAGTTCCTCTTCACTTTCTGCCATTAGAGTGGTACCATCTGCATATCTGAAGTTGTTGATATTTCTCCCAGTAATCTTGATTCCAGCTTGTTATTCATCCAGAATTTCACATGATTTACTCTGCATATAAGTTAAATAATCAGGGTGAAAATATAGAGCCATGATGTATTACTTTTCCAGTTTTGAACCATGATCTCTTGCTCTATATCCATTTCTAACTGTTGCTTCTTACCTGCATATGGGTTTCTCAGGAAGCAGGTAAGTTATTCTGGTATTTCCATCACTTTAAGAATTCTCCACAGATTGTTGTGATCCACCAGTCAAAAGTTTTAGTGTAGTCAGTGAAACAGATGCTTTGCTGGAATTCCCTTGCTTTTTCTATGACCCAGCAGTTGTTGGCAATTTGATCTCTGGTTCCTCTGGCTTTTCTAAGTCCAGTTTGTACCTCTGAAAATTCTCAGTTCACCTACTATTGAAGCCTAGTTTGAATGATTTTGTGTAAAACCTTGCTAGCATGTGAAATGAATTCAATTATATGGTAGTTTGAATATTCTTCAGTGTTTCCTTTCTTTGGGATTGGAATGAAAATTGCCCTTTTCCAGTCCTGTGGCTACTGCTGCATTTTCCAAGTTTGCTGGCACATTGAGTGCAGCACTTTCACAGCATTGTCTTTTAGGATTTGAAATAGCTCAACTGGAATTCCATCACCTCCACTAGCTTTGTTTGTTGTAATGCTTTCTAAGGCCAACTTGACTTCACACTCCAGGATGTCTGGCTGTAGGTGAGTGATCACACCATCGTGNAGTCAAAGGCTTTGGCATAGTCAATAAAGCAGAAATAGATGTTTTTCTGGAACTTGCTTGCTTTTTCTATGATCCAGTGGATGTTGGCAATTTGATCTCTGGTTCCTCTGCCTTTTCTAAAACCAGCTTGAACATCAGGGAGTTCACAGTTCATGTATTGCTGAAGCCTGGCTTGGAGAATTTTGAGCATTACTTTTCTAGCATGTGAGATGAGTGCAATTGTGCTGTAGTTTGAGCATTTTTTGTCATTGCCTTTCTTTGGGATTGGAGTAAAAACTGACCTTTTCCAGTCCTGTAGCCACTGCTGAGTTTTCCAAATTTGCTGGCATATTGGGTGCAGCACTTTCACAGCATCATCTTTCAATGTTATTACATATTATTTCCATAGAAATCAAAATAACAAGTGAAAAATAGAAGGTCACAACATTTGATAGCTTCTGCTTACTTGACCCCTTTACCTTTCTCACTCCTTTCTGTTAAACTTTTGGTCAGTATTTGGCTGCTAGCCTATCCACCAAACCCAGGAATTAATAAAATACACATGGTGGTCTTGTTTTTTTGAGATATTTCAAAAAACTGGCTTTCAAAGCTATAAAGACATTTCCCTACCAGACAGTTTACATTTTCTTTAGAAAAGTTGACTTGCCAAGATTTTTAATGGAATCCACAAGACGTAAAAAGGAAATCTTATCATGGAAGATGGCCACAGTTAAAACTCATTTTAAATGAACATGAAATATCATTTCACCTGGCAAATAAGTAGTATTACCTTTTAAAATTATAGTTAACTTAGTGATATTAGATTTAGAACTCTGAAAAATCAACCACGTTAGAATCAATCTCTTTTACACCAGTCAAATAATTTGCTCAGTTCAAAATGGCATGCTGCATCTTCTAAAACTGTGTTTAAATTTTAACACTTTCCCCCTGTAAAACTTTCTTGCTCTAATTTTATTGGTATGCAACAATTCTAGAATATTTTTTTTAATTTGATCATTCCTTGTATTTCTTTACAGATTATTCCATTTTAAACCCCTGACAGGCAAATGATACTTACTAGTGGTAGAATTGGTTTTTTTAGATCAACAGGAAAGTAGCAAGACTTAATCAATTAAATGCCAAAAAATAACAATAGTGGTTTTATGGCTCAAATCCTATATTTAATAGGTAAGCTCTGCAATAACAAGACTACTGCATCACACCCATAGTAACTCTGGTCACTTATTTATTTGCTGGAGCTTAAAAAAATAGTATAAGGTTTTTGGTCTGGGAGAATGCCAACTGATATCTAGAACATGGGCATAGGAGAACAGGTCTCATCCTGTCAGTGGTTCTTTAACTAGACCATGAATTCCTAAGGGTGAACAACCTATTTCATTCATCTCTAAACTCAATGTGCCTGACTTAGTATGTGAGTTGATGAGTGAATTAATTGCTATTTAAGATGATCTGAATTATTACAGTGCCTTGAAAATAAAGACTATGGTTAAGAAAGAAATGATAGTAATGTGTTGTGCCCCCAAATTAATGTTAATCATACCTTATTAAAACTACATGGCCCCCTCAGTTCCATTGAGTTTTAATGAGATAAATAATCCTGTTATTTATAATAAATGTACTCTACTTCTGAATGTCTATGACTAGGAAAGAGTCTATGACTATAGCTAACTAAAGCTAAAAAGAAAAAAAAAGGCAAATAAAAAAACGTTTATTTGATTTGTCAAAGGGCACCTTAATAACCAATCTATTTATTTTTTTTTTAGCTTAAGCCCTCTGTATTTCTTTTGTTGATACTCCTGACTCAGCTTTTTTGAGAAATGAGTGCTCCTTCCGAAAGTTTATCTGTTGGAACTCTGTATTTTCTATCCTCCTAACATTCAAGGCTTACCACTCTATCACTTAGCTTCAAATAATTAGCATAACTTGGTATATTGAAAAAAGTCAGTCTGCGCATCTCAGTGTATACCACCAAGAGCATCTGGATGAGGAGAAAAAGGCAGTGGTTGAGCATTGAGGCTTTATGAACTCTGTAAAAGTATATGCAGTCATCCTCTTGTGTTAGTGAGGAAATTGTTTCCAGCTCCCCATCACCACCAACTCCCATCCCAGATCCTAAACTCTGAGGATGCCAAAGCTCTTATATAAATGGCATGATAGAGGCAGCCCTGCATATCCACGTTTCCACAAGATCATGGTTGGTTGAATCTATCACTGTGGAACCTGTGAATATAAAGGGGTGATTGTATAAATGTTATATTTTTACTTTGGAAAGTAAGTCCATAGTTCTTTATTATCCATACTGTGAATCTTGGAACTGCCTCAAACTGGAAACCTTTTTACCTTATTGTCTGTGCTGCCACTGTTACCTGATCCTAAAGTTCCTTAAAAAAAAAAAATCAACATATAGACAAATTATAGGATCAAATACAATCTCTCATCTATGAAAATTTATCCACAGTTGTCTTAAAAATCTAAGATTTAGAACTAAGATCAGTTGTACTGATTACTACAGGGTGGTGCTGCTTCTAGGCTCACAGCATGTGTATGCTCCCATTCACATTATACATATATCTTAGTCCACTGAGACTGCTATAGCAAAATGCTATAGACTGACTGGGCCATGCAGGTGGCTCAATGGGTAAAGAAACTGCCTTCAATGTAGGAGACTAGAATTTGATCCCTGGGTTATGAAGATCACCTGCAGGAGGGCACATGAATGCAAAGACTGGCTGCCTTAAACAATAAAAATTTATTTCTCACAGTTCTGAAGTCAGAGAAGTATAAGAATGAGGTGCCAAAAGTTTCACTATTTAGTGAGAACCCATTTCCTGGCCTTTTCTCAGTGTGAGCTTACAGAGAGAGAAAGAGAAAGAACTTTTGTATCCCCTTTTTCTTATAAAGGCACTAATCCTATCATGTGGGTCCCACTTTCAAAACCTGATCTAAACCTAAATACCAATACTTCCCATAGATACTACATCCAATACCATCATACTAGGGATTAGAGCTTCAAAAATTTTAATTTTGAGGGCACACAAATATTTAACCCTTAGCAACACACATTTAGACATACATACTCTCATTTAGACACACTCATATTTATATCTATATTTCTATATTTACTTCTCTATATTGCTAACTATATTTATGCTGTCAGCAATCCAAATCCAATACCATAGAGTTCATTCCATTTTTGCAACTATTCTTTGACAGTAAGAAATCAAATTTACTTATTCGATCAACACTCTCCTTCATATGGACCAGACACCTGCTCCTACCTCTGTTCTAACCCTCATGGATATTCTCTTCTCATCCTACTCTGAATCCAACACTTTATACTGGGTATCCCTGCCCACTGCCTCCTTACATGAACAGTCTGCTCACCCTGCTGGCCACTGATACCCTGCAACAGGCTACTCTTATAGCCACCCCATTTTGACAATCTCCTTACCCTGCTTTATCTGCCTTCCTAAACAGATTCTCTTTAACCTACTCAGTATTTACTGTCCCAGGTAGAATCATTGCCATTGTTGTCTTTCTTCTGTTTTGGTTCTAACCTTGTGCCATGTTGTGGAGGTCCACTCAGATTCACAAGGATGCCTGCTTTTCTCAGCCCATCTATTGGCTTTTGGCCTGCTTTGTTCATGGAGAGAAGTCCAGGGAAGGGGATGACAGAAGAGATAGAGAAAGTAGAGGAAGAGAATAAAAAAGAATGCCAATAGACTTTTAAATGCACATCAGAGTATGCTTATGAACAAAACAAAACTAAATAATTATACCTGGCAATAGCTCTCACCACTTTAAAATTCCTAAAATATTATACATTGTTAGAATCAGTATGTCCCATTGAGTAACAGGGTCAGTAAACATTTCGTTTTAGATTTAGAAGTTCAAAAACCACCAAGAAAAAGTACACACAAAGATTTTCAACTTTAAAGATGTTCATCTTTAAGTTCTATCTGGATTATATTTAAGAAGTTCCAAGCAACTATTTATATCATAAGCCAGCATTCAACAAGAAGTTGTTGAAAATAGTTTATGGGGAAAATATGTGGTCAGAAACAGAGATATTACCAGGCTTATCAAAGGATCAGGCTTGAGATTTAAATCTGGTTGGAACAGTAATTAAGAATGGGGACTATGCAGGCTAATGGTTCAAGTCCTGGTGTAGACACTTACTANTAAACATTTCGTTTTAGATTTAGAAGTTCAAAAACCACCAAGAAAAAGTACACACAAAGATTTTCAACTTTAAAGATGTTCATCTTTAAGTTCTATCTGGATTATATTTAAGAAGTTCCAAGCAACTATTTATATCATAAGCCAGCATTCAACAAGAAGTTGTTGAAAATAGTTTATGGGGAAAATATGTGGTCAGAAACAGAGATATTACCAGGCTTATCAAAGGATCAGGCTTGAGATTTAAATCTGGTTGGAACAGTAATTAAGAATGGGGACTATGCAGGCTAATGGTTCAAGTCCTGGTGTAGACACTTACTAAACTCTATGATGTGAGACAAATTAGCATTTCTGTCTTTCATTTCGATCCTCTATAAAATGGGAATCATAGCAGTGACCACCTTATTGACTTGCTGTGAGGATTAAGTGAGATTATTTTTCTAATTGGCTGACATTTCTCACATATTATTGTCTACATGTTTACTGTTACCTAAGATAGAGGCCGGTGACTAAGCGCAGGCGGCTGCGGCCAGCGTACTAAGAGCGGCCGAGAGGAGTTACCCCACATCAGAGATTGGGGCAGAAGCCAGGAAGACACCATGCCCAAAGGGCGGCAGCCAAGAGGAGTTACCCCACATCCGAGGTCAGGGGTAGCGGCCCAGAGTGCCAGACTGTGACGGCGCAGGAACAGCTAAGAGGAGCCACCCCGCATCCAAGGTCAGGGGCAGTTGCCGGGAGGAGCCACCTCACATCCAAGGAGCCATGGCTGTGTGGGCACAAGAGGGCCTAGAGGAGCTATCCCACATTGAAGGTCAAGAAGGGTGGCAGTGAGGAGATTTCCCTCATCAAAGGTAAGGAGCAGCCACTGCGCTTTGCTGGAGCAGGCGTGAAGAGATACACCAGCCCAAAGGTAAGAGAAACCCAAGTAAGATGATGGGTGTTGCAGTAGGGAATCAGAGGGTAGATACACTGAAACCATACTCAGAGAAAACTAGTCAATCTAATCACACTAAGACCACAGCCTTGTCTAACTCAATGAAACTAATCCATGCCCGCAGGGCAGCCCAGGGTCGGCGGGTCATGGTGGAGAGGTCTGACAGAATGTGGTCCACTGGAGAAGGGAATGGCAAACCATTTCAGTATTCTTGCTTTGAGAACCCCATGAACAGTATGAAAAGGCAAAATGATAAGATACTGAAAGAGAAACTTCCCCAGTCAGTAGGTGCCCAATATGCTGCCGGAGATCAGTGGAGAAATAACTCCAGCAAGAATGAAGGGATGGAGACAAAGCAAAAAACAATACCCAGCTGTGGATGTGACTGGTGACAGAAGCAAG
>SJYV01050385.1:175424-213817 GCA_006410875.1 Neotragus pygmaeus
CTCCAGTTCTTTGGCCACCTCATGCGAAGAGTTGACTCATTGTAAAAGACTCTGACACTGGGAGGGATTGGGGGAAGGAGGAGAAAGGATGACAGAGGATGAGATGGCTAGATAGCATCAGTGACTTGATGGACATGAGTCTGAGTGAACTCTGGAAGTTGGTGATGGACAGGGAGGCCTGGTGTGCTGTGATTTATGGGATCGCAAAGAGTCGGTCACGGCTGAGCGACTGAACTGAACTGAGGGTAGAGATTGTGGCTGCTTGTTAAAAGTCTCTTCGTGTGAGACAAGGAAGGTAGCCTGTCAGCCTGAAGTGAAATACAATTTGATAGAAGAGGAAATTCCTTTGAAAGCTAGATCTATAAGTGTGGTTAAACAGAAATCTGGGAGCTAGGTCAAAAGGAAAACTGTATTATAAGGGAAAGTTTAAATGACATTACAGTTTTGAGACAGGCATTATGTCTGTTCATTGTAGTAAACAAGTAAAAAGACAAGAGGGAATTTTATACTGGGTTTTCCAAGAGTAATGGAGATAAATATGCCCAGTACTGCACAATATTTGGCCCATGTTAGCTAATGAAGCATAACAAAGAAGTGGCAGTAATGGCCTCCATCCTCTCCCCACAAAAGGACAGAGGATATTGAGCCATAACACAAAACTACAGAGTATATTAGACATTTGCTGATTTGGTACTTTTGTGCTATTTGCCTGTAGAAGAGAACAAAGGAAAGCAGAATTTGCCATTCCAAAATATGTCTCTTTGACATAAGGATTATTTTGAGCTAATTATTTTTTTTAGGAAGCTGCAAACACCGGAGAAGCTCTAGAAAAGGAGTAGGGTTACTCTTCCCTAAGACGCATTTATTTTTATGAAGGAAACAGCCATTTGTGAGATTGTGTCCCTTTCTGTGGGCTTCTCAAGGGGGCTCATCAATAAAGAATTCCTCTGCAATGCAGGAGACTTGCAGGAGACATAGGTTTAATCCCTGGGTCAGGAAGAACTCTTGGAGTGGGTAATGGCAAACCACTTCAGGATTCTTGCCTGGGAAACCTCATGGACAGATGAGCCTGGTGGATTGTAGTCCATTGCGTCACAAACAGATAGGACTTAGTAACTCAACTACAACAGCAACAACTTCTTTTCTGTACCAGAAATAGATGGATGACTAAATCTCTAGAAACTCAGCAATGACGAAGGCTACTGACTTAAATCTGCTTAACAATACCCTGATTCACTGTATTTTTTCCTGGTAGCTTCCAACAACTGCCCTCCCTCACCCCCATACATCTGTTATCTTTAGCTGGGTATATTCCATAGGGTGGTGGCTCAGGCTGTTTCAAAGTGATTCCATTTTCCTGGGTATATCCCATGTATGCAGAAGCTATATGTATCATTAAACCTCTATTTGTTTTTCTTTGTTAATATTTTTATTGCAGAGGCTGTCTCAGCCAAGAGCCTAGAAAGAGTAAAGTTAGTTTTCTTACCCCAAAAGAATAGTCAGACCAACTCCTCCATTTCCAAATTATTAAAGCTTCATTGTAATTTATATGTTTTATCCTTTTGGGGTTAATGGCTCTCTATTTCTAAATCAAACAGTATGAATCTGTAAAGGGTGCAGGTGAGTGACAAGTCTCCCAGTAGCATGGAAGTCTACAAGGTAGAGGCTGCTTACATTGTGAAACCTTTCAACGCCACCTTGATCTTCTGTATACCTTTTTTTTTTTTTTAACTTCAGGAGACAGTCAGTATGTATTCGTTTAACTTGAGAGTGATTAGTCACAGTTAAAGAAATCTATCATCAAAACCAGGAACATGACTTAGGTTTTCAGGAGACAAAAAAATATACTACTCAATAAATCAACTTTTCCATTCATTTCTACTAAGATTCAGGCTGTGATTTGCCAAGGATCCCAATCATCATTATTCCCAATATGGAAGAATGGTGAATCTGGCTGCAATTGATTCTCCTGAAAATAATCTCTACTTTCAAGGGGTAGAGTTAGCACCTAGGGCGTAATAAATCATATGTAAAATGCTACTAGGAAAGTCATAAATTTTAGCAAGTAAGAATTTAGCAGAGTGGCTTGAATGTATCTGTGTCTCAGAGAAACAGGGAGCCAAATGAAGCAAACAGCATGGTTCCCACATTCTTCAGCTGCTTCCTAGAATCTTTAGAGGGTGAAAACACCGTCTCTTCCTTGAAAGTACTGACAGTTACCCATCACAGAGTAGCACATCAACAAGTGGATCTTATTATACACAATAAATATTGAAAATGTAATTATTGAAGTTATTGTGTTGTTTAGTCCCATAGTCTTGTCCAACTCTTTATTTTTTTACTTTTTTTTCTTTTTGTTTATTTTTACTTTACAATATTGTATTGGTTTTGCCATACTTCAACATGAATCCACCATGAGTGTACATGTGTTCCCAATCCTGAACCCCCCTCCCACCGCCCTGCCCATACCATCCCTCTGGGTCATCCCAGTACACTATCCCCAAGCATCCTGTATCCTGCATCAAACCTAGATTGGCGATTCGTTTCTTATATGATATTATACATGTTTCAATGCCATTCTCCCAAATCATCCCACCCTCTCCCTCTTCCACAGAGTCCAAAAGACTGGTCTATACATCTGTGTCTCTTTTGCTGTCTCGCATACAGGGTTATTGTTACCATCTTTCTAAATTCCATATATATGCATTAGTATACTGTATTGGTGTTTTTCTTTCTGGCTTACTTCACTCTGTATAATCGGCTCCAGTTTCATCCACCTCATTAGAACTGATTCAAATGTATTCTTTTTAATGGTTGAGTAGTACTCCATTGTGTATATGCACCACAGCTTTCTTATCCATTCATCTGCTGATGGACATCTAGGTTGCTTCCATGTCCTGGCTATTATAAACAGTGCTGTGATGAACATTGGGGTACACGTGTCTCTTTCAATTCTGGTTTTTAAGGAATCTCCACACTGTTCTCCATAGTGGCTGTACTAGTTTGCATTCCCACCAACAGTGTAATAAGGTTCCCTTTTCTCCACACCCTCTCCCACATTTATTGTTTGTAGACTTTTGGATCACAGCCATTCTGACTGGTGTGAAATGGTACTTCATTGTGGTCTTAATTTGCATTTCTCTGATGATGAGTGATGTTGAGCATCTTTTCATGTGTTTGTTTACTATCTATATGTCTTCTTTGGAGAAATGTCTATTTAGTTCTTGGGCCCATTTTTTGATTGGGTCGTTTATTTTTCTGGAATTGAGCTACAGGATTTGCTTGTATATTTTTGAGATTAGTTGTTTGTCCGTTGCTTCATTTGCTATTATTTTCTCCCATTCCAAAGGCTGTCTTTTTCACCTTGCTTATAGTTTCCTTTGTTGTACAGAAGCTTTTAATTTTAATTAGGTCCCATTTGTTTATTTTTGCTTTTATTTCCAGTATCCTGGGAGGTAGGTCATAGAGGATCCTGCTGTGATTTATGTCGGAGAGTGTTTTGCCTATGTTTTCCTCTAGGAGTTTTATAGTTTCTGGTCTTACGTTTAGATCTTTAATCCATTTTGAGTATATTTTTGTGCATGGTGTTAGAAAGTGTTCTAGTTTCATTCTTTTACAAGTGGTTGACCAGTTTTCCCAGCACCACTTGTTAAAGAGATTATCTTTAATCCATTTTATATTCTTGCCTGCTTTGTGGAAGATCAGGTGTCCATAGGTGTGTGGATTTATCTCTTGGCTTTCTATTTTGTTCCATTGATCTATATTTCTGTCTTTGTGCCAGTACCATACTGTCTTGATGACTGTGGCTTTGTAGTAGAGCCTGAAGTCAGATAGGTTGATTCCTCCAGTTCCATTCTTCTTTCTCAAGATTGCTTTGGCTACTCGAGGTTTTTTTGTATTTCCATACAAATTGTGAACTTATTTGTTCTAGCTCTGTGAAAAATATTGCTGGTAACTTGATAGGGATTGCACTGAATCTACAGATTGCTTTGGGTAGTATACTCGTTTTCACTATATTGATTCTTCTGATCAATGAACATGGTCTATTTCTCCATCTATTAGTGTCCTCTTTGATTTCTTTCACCAGTGTTTTATAGTTTTCTATATATAGGTCTTTAGTTTCTTTAGGTAGATTCATCAAAAAGCAAAGGGAGAAAATCAAATCAATAAAATTAGAAATGAAAATGGAGAGATCACAACAGACAACACAGAAATACAAAGGATCATAAGAGACTACTATCAGCAATTATATGCCAATAAAATGGACAACATGGAAGAAAGGGACAATTTCTTAGAAAAATACAGCTTTCCAAACTGAATCAGGAAGAAACAGAAAATCTTAACAGAGCCATCACAAGCGCGGAAATTTTAACTGTAATCAGAAATCTTCCAGCAAAGACAAGCCCAGGTCCAGACGGCTTCACAGCTGAATTCTACCAAAAATGTAGAGAAGAGCTAACACCTATTCTACTCAAACTCTTCCAGAAAATTGCAGAGGAAGGTAAACTTCCAAACTCATTCTATGAGGCCACCATCACCCTAATACCAAAACCTGACAAAGATATCACAAAAAAGAAACTACAGGCCAATATCACTGATGAACATAGACGCAAAAATCCTTAACAAAATTCTAGCAATCAGAATCCAACAACAAATTAAAAAGATCATACACCATGACCAAGTGGGCTTTATCCCAAGGATGCAAGGATTCTTCAATATCTGCAAATCAATCAATGTAACACATCACATTAACAAATTGAAAAATAAAAGCCATATGTTTATCTCAATAGATGCAGAGAAAGTCTTTGACAAAATTCAACATCCATTCATGATAACAACTCTCCAGAAAGCAGGAGTAGAATGAATATACCTCAACATAATAAAAGCTATATATGAAAACCCCACAGCAAACATTATCCTCAATGGTGAAAAATTGAAAGCATTTCCCTTAAGTCAGGAACAAGACAAGGGTGCCCACTTTCACCAGTACTATTCAACATAGTTCTGGAAGTTTTGGCCACAGTAATCAGAGCAGAAAAAGAAATAGAAGGAATCCAAATTAGAAAAGAAGGAGTAAAACTTTAACTGTTTGCAGATGACATGATCCTCCACATAGAAAACTCTTAAGACTCCACCAGAAAATTACTAGAGCTAATCAATGAATATAATAAACTTTCAGGATATAAAATCAACACACAGAAACCCCTTGCATTCCTATACACTAATAATGAGAAAATAGAAAGAGAAATTAGGGAAACAATCCCATTCACCATTGCAATGAAAAGAATAAAATATTTGTCCAACTCTTTATAACCCCATTGGCAATAGACTGCCAGACTACTCTGTCCATTGGATTTCTCAGACAAGAATATTAGAGTGGGTTACCATTTCCTACTCCAGAGAATCTTCCCAACCCAGGAATTGAACCCATTTCATGGCAACCCACTCCAGTACTCTTGCCTGGAAAATCCCCTGGATGGAGGAGCCTGGTAGGCTGCAGCCCATGGGGTCGCTAAGTGTCAGACGTGACTGAACGACTTCACTTTCACTTTCATGCATTGGTGAAGGAAATGGCAACCCACTCCAGTGTTCTTGGCTGGAGAATCCCAGGGATGGGGGAGCCTGGTGGACTGCCATCTTTGGGGTGGCAGAGAGTCGGACACCACTGAAGCGACTTGGCGGCGGCAGCAGCTCCTGCATTGGCAGGCAGATTCTTTACTGCTTTCTGTACCACCAGGGAAGCCCAACTGAGCACGTTGTAAGTACAGAAATGGGCTAATCTTTATTGCAACAAGATCCCTTATATTGAAACTTATATCCATGTATTCAGAGGATCCACTCACAATTTGTTTTCTTTTTTTTTTTCAGTACATCTTAAATTCTATTCTATACAATAAAATTACAATAAGTGCTTAGAATTTCCATCACCCAATAAGGTTTAACATAGCATTTGAATTTTTACTTTTTATGAATAGATATATCAACTGTGTACTACATTTGCTTAAAGTTAAATCTACTATATTTATCATTTTGCTGCTGTGACATGAATTCATCAAATTTCAGTTATTTATTTCTATTTATGTCACATGGTTGGGGCTATGAATCAACTACTATAGGTCTCCTCTATGTGTCCTTTAATTCCAAAATTGAGAAGCAGTCCTTATTTGGAACACAATATTCCTATAGCTTAGGGAAATGAGTAAGTGGATTGGTAGCAAACGTAATGGCTTTAAACCCACTGCTGGGCATAAACACCGAGGAAACCAGAATTGAAAGAGACACATGTACCCCAATGTTCATCGCAGCACTGTTTATAATAGCCAGGACATGGAAACAACCTAGATGTCCATCAGCAGATGAATGGATAAGCAAGCTGTGGTACATATACACAACGGAGTATTACTCAGCCATTAAAAAGAATACATTTGAATCAGTTCTAATGAGATGGATGAAACTGGAGCCTATTACACAGAGTGAAGTAAGCCAGAAAGAAAAACACCAATACAGTATACTGACACATATATATGGAATTTAGAAAGATAGTAATGACGACCCTGTATGGGAGACAACAAAAGAGACACAGACATATAGAATGGACTTTTGGCCTCTGAGGGAGAGGGTGGGATGATTTGGGAGAATGGTACTGAAGCTTGTATACTATCATGTAAGAAACGAGGTGCCGGTCTATGTTCGATGCAGGATGCAGGATGCTTGGGGCTGGTGCAGGGGGATGATCCAGAGAGACTATGTGGGGTGGGAGGTGGGAGGGGGATTCAGGATTGGGAGCTCGTGTACACCTGTGGTGGATTCATGTTGATGTATGGCAAAACCAATACTTTATTCTATTGTAAAATAGAATAAAGTAAAAAAATAAATTAATTAATTAAAAAAAAAGTCTCTGCTCAGATGTGGTACATGTCATGTCAAACTTTTCACTGTCTAAAACTTGGGTAAGCCCCAAACAATATCATGGAAACATAGACTCCTCTCCAGACAAAAGGCAATCATAAGGCAAAAGATTGGAATGAATGAGTCTCTTGCAAAACAATGTTGTGAATAAATATGCAATACATAATATATACTCAACATATAGTCTTTAAATATCATTAGTGTTGGACTAACTAAATGTTCTCATTTCTCAGTGTTCACAAATGGTCAAGCAGTTTGAATTAGTTTTCATATTGTAATCAGACTATGAGAATGGAACAGAAAGAATCAGTTGGTTAAATTAACCAAATAGATTTTACAGTTAGAAACTTCTTCATACATTAAAAAAATATATATGTATATATTAAGGTCTATCTTATAGGGTGGTTAAAAGAATTGAAATAAGAGTAATGAAACCCCAAAATATTTGATGCAGAGTACCATATACAGCAAAAAATGTTATTTTCCATCTGATTTCTTACACAGAATCAAATGAATACTTCTAGTCTTCAAAATATTCAATGTAAATTAGATATGTAGCGTGTAGCAAATGAAATAGTTGAATACATTTTATTGGGCTATAACAGTGGAGATAGTCTGAAATACTATCACAAATTTTCAAAATTCATATATGCTATCTATTATTTTTTTCTTGCATAAGAATAACTATGAAAAATAAAGAGAAATAGGGAGAACAGAAGTCTAAGGGCTAGGTTGAGTACATTTCATGCCATATTATATACTTTAATGCTTTTTTTTTTAATTGAAGGATTTAAGTTGCTGAGCAATAATTTTTTAATGCATTAAACCTAATACTATTACTATTAAAAATATGAATAAATGAATACTGCAAAAATATTGAATTTAATTGAATATACATATTTTTTCAGTCCTCTTTAAATTATTTTCTCAAAAGAAATTCATAGCAAGATTTATTTAGGACATAGCATTTTTAAGTGTGTAAAACCAAAATGCTAAGACTTGTTCAATTTTTTATATTATTAACTAAGTGGTGCACATACTTTATCCCCAATGCCCCGTCAATCTTTCCAAACTTTTTTGGAAAAGAATCAATATATAATGAAAAAAAAAGTATTCTTACTTCGGAAGTAATAAATTAAATCAGTATACAAAAGATTATATTATAGTATTTCATAAAGAACAGTGACCAAGACAGCCTTAATATTCCCATATGACTAAATTTTATAGACAGATTTCATCCTGACTACAGGCCCTTGACCACCCTTGTCCTCCAGCATTTACCTGCCACTGTAAATTCTTTCTCTACCCCTTTGAAGTGAAATTTTTTCCCCCAATATCTTTGCCAGTTTTGTAGGAGAGGAGTATCTTTCTCCAGGACCTGAAAGCCATCCCTTCAAAATGTTGTAAAGTTAAATTTAAAAATAAATAAATTAATTAATTAAAAAAAAAAAAAGACAGAACCCTTTTCCTTGGTCTCTGTGGGATGATAGAAGCTTGACTTAGATGAAAACCAGTTAGCAAACACTGATGGTTTATTCACATTGATCAACTCCCCTACCTAAAGTCCTGCAGTACTTCCCCACCAACTCATCCCTGTGCTTATAATTCCTTCATGGTAAAGAATCTGTCCACGATACAGGAGACCTGGATTCGATCCCTGGGTTGGGCAAAATGTCCAGCANTTATTCACATTGATCAACTCCCCTACCTAAAGTCCTGCAGTACTTCCCCACCAACTCATCCCTGTGCTTATAATTCCTTCATGGTAAAGAATCTGTCCACGATACAGGAGACCTGGATTCGATCCCTGGGTTGGGAAGACCTTTGGAGAAGGAAATGGCAACCCACGTCAGTATTCTTGCCTGGAGAATTCCATGGATAGAGGAGCCTGGTGGGCTATAGTCTTGGGGTCACAAAGAGTTGGACACGACTGAGTGACTAAATTTTGCTTCAAACGTATTGAGACCAATCTCTCTCCCCTATTGCAATAATCTAGACTATATTTCAATAGTCATGAAAAAACCTTGTTCTATCCTATGTATTTTTTCTTTGACAACAGAAATAACTCCTTCCTGGACTAGATTAAATACAGCCTTAATTAATGGCAGGAAAATACACTAGAATACTTTTCGAAGCTTTTAAACTCCTCATAGGGAAGTCACAAACTGAAATGATCACTTTTAAGATCACTGAAAATGTCAGATGATATCTGCTCCATACTAAAACAAAACAAAAGCACTTAACTTTTGGAGTCCTTATTAAAAAAAAAAAAAATTTGAAAGTGACATCGTTTACTTCAGAGTGACTCACATTTCATGAAGCAGCCAAAGAAAATTAAATTTACTTGAAGCCACCCAAATGCTGTTTCACTGTATCAGTGTATGGCAGAAATAATACTATGGCACATAAATCCATTTTCCATTTTAGAAAGACAAGGCTTCTGTAATGAAATGAAGTACAGAGACCAGTATTATCATATATTGTCATTGAAATATATTTCCCTGGTGGTTTTGCCCACAAAAGTATGAAATTGAGATGGAAAATAAAACAGGTAATACTGTAGACAGAAGGTTAGTGAGTACACATTATCTAAAATGTGTGACTTGCTTAAACAAACAGTTGGTTTTGTGATTGATGGGAATTCAGATTAAATCTTTAGAAGTCCTAAATTTAAGGTGATATAAGCCTGAAAGCATCAGAGATTCTTATCAGCTTTACTGTTCCAATCTACTAGCAAGATAAAATGCAATAAGTACATGAAGATAAGATGAGTCTTGCTTTTGCTGGGAAAAAAATAAAAAGAACTAAAGCAAGACCATATAGTTCAGTGTAGTGGAGTGGGAGGTGGACCAACCTCTCTCATTTCTATAAGAAAATTGAAAATTCTGCAATGCTGTCTAAATTGGTTTGATACTGTTGAGGAACCATTAGAATTGGTGAGACATGATCAGTACCCACCTTATATTTTGTTCTTTCTTCCAGGAAAGTAAAAAAAAAAAATGTACATTTTATCCAAAGCCTAAATAAGTAAATATAATTTTTTCCAGATGTTTTTAAAAGATACACCATTTTTTATTGTTTCTTCAGCTTTTTGAAAATAAAAGATATCAAGTGTATGATCCTAGTGAAGTGCTATTTTGAATGAAAAGATGAATTTTAGAAGTAGAGTAACTTTTTCAGTTTCTTAGTATTGATTAACTAAAAAAGCAATTGTTTCTCTAAAAAATTCTAAATATCACCTATATATCTTTCTATTCATTTATCTATACATTTATCACATCTCAGTTAAATATCTATTATCTTCATATAGAAGATGAATACTTAGTAGCTGGCATAGTGTCTGACACCTGACAGATATACACACATACAACAAAAAATTATATTTTAACCTAAAATTTATTTTTACTTTGTCATTTATTCTGCCCAAATACAAACATTTAGTATGTCTCAAAGAATATTGTTTTCATCTTCTCAAAAACTAGTAGGACAGAGTTGAATGGAATATGCCAAAAGAACCATCAGCCGTCCTGCAGAAGCAAAGCTAGGGTATTTCTTGCTGTTGGCTATGAGTTCATGAACTGGATAGACTTTCTCTTCAAAAACATTTACAACAGGTCTTAGATCACACACTTTCATTAGAAAAATAACATTATTTTAATAGCTTATGGCGAACGATGTTGGATTCATGATCTCTGAAGAAGAAGATTTAGCTTTGGGACCAGAGACCAAGCTTGACCACTCAGTGCTCTTGTGTGGCAGAAGTTTATTTACAGTGAAAAGAGACAGAGAAAGCTTCTGACACAGACATCAGAAGGGGGTGGAGAGTGTCCCAGTCTTAGCAAAAGAGCTATATACTTTTTTAATGGTTATTACAATAAGTCAAAAGAATGTCTCAAGGATGTAAAGATATTACCAGACCCAGTCCCCTAATTTACACTTTAAGATAACAGGATTAGTCAGAAGGTTTTCAAGAAGAAATTGTCCTCAAGCAGGATACATTGTTGTTATATAATCCTTAGTACAGAGTTTAAGCTGAGTTGTTTTGTTGTATAATCATCAGTTCTGGGGTTAATGCAAAAGTTTTCTGTGATTAAGACTAAAAGAATGTAGAGAAGAAAAAAAAAAAGTTTGTCCTTTTTTCCTCCTTGAGAATTCCAGACCCTATCTCCTCTTCCAGAACCTCCTCAGGGACCCAGGACTTTCTTATCAACCTAGAAATTGGCTCTTACAGTTTCTGACAAAGAAAAGAATATAAGAATATTATGTGGGCTTCCCTGATGGTTCGACTCTAAAGAATCTGCCAGCAATGCAAGAGACACAGGTTTGACTCCTGGGTCAGTAAGATCCCCTGGAAGAGGGAATGGCTACCCACTCCAGTATTCTTGCCTAGAGAATTCCATGGACAGGGGAGCTTGGCGGGCTACAGTCCATGGAATCTTGAAGAGTCAGACATGACTGAGTGACTAACACTTTGAAGTCATTTAGTCTTTATATCTTCATGAGAACGGAAGATGAAGATCTTTAGGTACTCTAAATAAGGAAGAAACTTGTGATTAATTTATCATTTTATTTTAAAAAATTAAGTATATTATCTTAAAGGAATGAGGCAATATTCAGATTATTTCTGTAAAACATGACCATTAATAAGTAACTCTTCTTTTTTTCAATTGGTCTTTACACAAGCATCATATCTCCTTGGACTTTATGCAAGAGGGCTAAGATTTAACTTTTCTTAGAGTAATTACTAAGTTGTTAAGTGAAAAACACTTAGATAGGAAATAACAGAACTATTGAAAGAGAAACATGTACCCCAATGTTCATTGCAGCACTGTTTATAATAGCCAGGACATGGAAACAACCTATATGTCCATCAGCAGATGAATGGATAAGCAAGTGTGGTACATATACACAATGGAGTATTACTCAGCCATTAAAAAGAATACATTTGAATCAGTTCTAATGAGATGGATGAAACTGGAGCCTATTATACAGAGTGAAGTAAGCCAGAAAGAAAAACACCAATACAGTATACTGACACATATATATGGAATTTAGAAAGATAGTAATGATGACCCTGTATGTGAGACAACAAAAGAGACACAGACATAGAGAACGGACTTTTGGCCTCTGAGGGAGAAAGAGAGGGTGGGATGATTTGGGAGAATGGCATTGAAGCTTGTATACTATCATGTAAAAAACGAGGCGCCGGTCTATGTTAGATGCAGGATGCAGGATGCTTGGGGCTGGTGCACGGGGATGATCCAGAGAGACGTTGTGGGGTGGGAGGTGGGAGGGGGATTCAGGATTGGGAGCTCGTATACACCTGTGGTGGATTCATGTTGATGTATGGCAAAACCAATAGAGTATTGTAAAGTAAAATAAAGTAAAAATAAATAAAAATGAAAACTTGAAAATTAAAAAAATAAAAGCAGAGACAAAAATAAAAAAATAAAACAAAAGCTGTTGTTTTTCAGTTGCTCAGTTGTTTCCAACTCTTTGTGACCCCATGGATACAGCATGCCAGGCTTCCCTGTCAATCACCACTCCCAGACATTGCTCAAATTCATGCCCATCAGGTCAGTGATGCCATCCACCATCTCATCCTCTGTCATCCCCTTCTCCTCTTGCCTTCAATCTTTCCCAGCATCAGGCTCTTTTCAAATGAGCTGGCTTTTCACATCAGGTGGCCAAATTATTGCAACTTCAACTTTAGCATCAGTCTTCCAATGGGCATTCAGGGTTGATTTCCCTTAGGATTGACTGGTTTGATCTCCTTGAAGTCCAAGGGACTCTCAAGAATCTTCTCCTACATCACAGTTCAAAAGCATCAATTCTTTGGTTCTCAGCCTACTAAAAACAAAATTTCTCCAAAAAAGTTGGATATGTTATGCATTGGGTGATTAAAGGATCCTCTTCATTAATTTAAGTCAGGATAAGTTAGAAGCTTTCTCTTATCTCAAAATAAAATAAAACATCTAAATTACATATGCAGCTTGCCACTGCTGCTGCTGCTAAGACACTTCAGTCTTGTCTGACTCTGTGCAACCATATAGATGGAAAAACACCAGGCTCCTTCATCCCTGGGATTCTCCAGGCAAGAACACTGGAGTGGATTGCCATTTCCTTCTCCAATGCAGGAAAGGAAAAGTGAAAGTGAAGTTGCTCAGTCGTGCCCGACTCTTAGCGACCCCATGGACCGCAGCCCACCAGGCTCCTCCATCCATGGGATTTTCCAGGCAAGAGTACTAGAGTGGGTTGCTATTGCCTTCTCCGATAGATGCAGCTTACCCATACTTATTTTGATAGGGATAATCAAGATGGGCTTATAAAAACTAATATACATTATTGTGTGAGCTGTTGTAATAAACAATCTCTTCTAAGCATCTTTTCTGATGAAAGAAACCATGGGTGGAATGTCTTGTACCCATGTTACATTGTATACTATATTTATTCAGCAGAAAATAATTTCTAATGGCCACTGTGTGAAATACAGTTCTAGTCACTATGGCTATAGAAATTAGCCCAATGGATAAAGTCTCTGACCTCTCAGATAACATACAACTCCACCCCAACCTCAAATATTATATTGGGAACTATTAAATGGGATCAGTGCCTCTACTTAGGACAACTGTCTGGCCTATTCAGTGGATGATAGAGTGATATGAGAACTCTGATTACTGGGAGAGTTCTATATAGGTTTGTGGCTAACAAAACAAATTAGATACTGTTTATCTATAAGGGTGAATTCCAATCTAAGACTGTGTGTATAATAATATTAGTCCCCTGTGCCACATCCATTGTTGTTTAATTACTGGATCTGTTAATATAAATATTACTTTATTCACTCAGCATATATATGTTGAAATGTTACAAGGTGCCAGGTACTTGTATGCTAAGAAATGAGGAGATTAAATAAATAAAAATAAAATTCTGTGAAGAAATTTCAAATAGGTTACATAAAATATTACAGAATGTAAACAGAAAACTATTAGATAGGATAGTTATATTAGAGTTCAGAAATAAGACAATTCTATGTAAAATTCAAGAAAGGATGCAAGTCTTTGCAGGATTTGACTATAGACGTAAGGGAAAGGGCATTCCAGGCACAAAAAATAACAAGAGAACACAGGTTATCAGGAATGAGTTCTAGGAGAAAGAGTCCTGGAAACTAATTTTATAAAGTTTGGATGATGGCAGATAGTAGAAAAGATACATTTGTCCCTGCCCCCAGTTTCTGGCACAGAGCTCCTAAAGCGCTTATAATTTCCTAAGAACACTACTATAAAAACACTAAGAGTATATATTGTTCTAATATTGGTGTTTGAACTCTGTCCCTGACAAGGCTCCTAAAACTTTGTCATTTCCAGGTTATAGGAAGAAGTATCTTTACTTTTAATTAGGCAACTCCAGATGGACTCCTGGATGGTTCCTGGGTGAGGGCTTGTCATTAGAAACTTGGAATTTTTAGTCCCCTTCCACCATTCTCTGGAGAAAGGAAAAGGGCAGAAAATTGAGTCAATGATCAATCATGCATATGTGATAAAGTCTCTACAAAATTCCAAAAGTGTGTGCCCTTCTGTAATCCTCATATCTCTTTCATCTTGCCATTCACCCGATATTCTTTATAATATCATTTAATAAATTAGTAAGTGTGTTTGTCTGAGTTCTGGGAAACACTCTAACAAATTAATACAATCCAAGAACATGGAATGGCGAATTTAATTCAAATGACCATTATATCTACAACTGTGGGCAAGAATCCCTTTGAAAAAAAATGGAATAGCTCTCTTATTCAACAAAAGAGTCTGAAAGGAAGTTCTTGAGTGCAGTCTCAAAAACTACAGAATGATCTCTGTTCATTCCAAGTCAAATAATTTCAATATCAAAATCAGTTCAGTTCAGTCCAGTCACTCAGTCGTGTCCAATGCTTTGTGACCCCATGAATTACAGCATGCCAGGCCTCCCTGTCCATCACCAACTCCCAGAGTTCACTCAAATTCATGTCCATCGAGTCCATGATGCCATCCAGCCATCTCATCCTCTGTTGTCCCCTTCTCCTCCTGCCCCCAATCCCTCCCAACATCAGTATCTTTTTCAATGAGTCAACTCTTCACTTGAGGTGGCCAAAGTGTTGGAGTTTCAGCCTCAGCATCAGTCCTCCCAATGAATACCCAGGACTGGTCTCCTTTAGCATGGACTGATTGGATCTCCTTGCAGTCCAAGGGACTCCCAAGAGTCTTCTCCAGCACCAGTTCAAAAGCATCAATTCTTGAGCCTTCAGCTTTCTTTATAGGTCAACTCACATCCATATATGACTACTAGAAAAAACATAGCCTTGACTAGAAAGACCTTTGTTAGCAAAGTAATGGCTCTGCTTTTTGATATGCTGTCTAGGTTGATCATAACTTTCCTTCCAAGGAGTAAATGTCTTGTAATTTCATGGCTGCAGTCACAATCTGCAGTGATTTTGAAGCCCCCCAAAATGAAGTCAGTCACTGTTTCCGTTGTTTCCCCATCTGTTTGCCATGAATTGATGGGGCTGGATGCCATGATCTTAGTTTTCTGAATGTTGAGCTTTAAGCCAACTTTTTCACTCTTCTCTCTCACTTTCATCAAGAGGCTCTTTAGTTTTTCAAGGGTGGTGCCATCTGAATATCTGAGGTTATTGATATTTCTCCTGGTAATCTTGATTCCAGCTTGTGCTTCATCTAGCCCAGCATTTCTCATGATGTACTTTGCATATAAGTTAAATAAGCAGGGTTTCAATATAATTGTTGCTTCCTGACCTGCATACACATTTCTCAAGAGGCAGGTCAGGTGGTCTGGTATTCCCATCTCTTGAACAATTGTCTACAGTTTATTGTGATCCACACAGTCACAGGCTTTGGCATAGTCAATAAAGCAGAAGTAGATGTTTTTCTGGAACTCTCTTGTTTTCTGATGATCCAGCGGATGTTGGCAATTTGATCTCTTGCCCCTCTGCTTTTTCCTAAACCAGCTTGAACATCTAGAAGCTCATGGTTCATGTATTGCTGAAGCCTGGCTTGGAGAATTTTGAGCATTATTTTGCTAGTATGTGAGATGAGTGCAATTTTGCAGTAGTTTGAGCATTACTTGGCACTGCTTTTCTTTGGGATTTGATTGTGTGGATCACAAAAACCTGCTTCATTCTTCAAGAGATGGAAATAACCAAACCACCTGACCTCCCTCCTGAGAATTCTGTTTGCAGGTCAAGAAACAACAGTTAGAATTGGACATGAAACAACAGACTGGTTCCAAATTGGGGAAGGCGTATGTCAAGGCTATATATTGTCACCCTTCTTATTTAACTTATATGCAAAGTACATCATGAGAAATGCTGGGCTGGATGAAGCACAAGTTGGAATCAGGATTGCTGGGAGAAATATCAGTAACCTCAGATATAGAGATGATACCACACTTATGGCAGAAAACAAAGAAGAACTAAAGAGTCATTTGAAACTGAAAGAGCAGAGTGAAAAAGTTGGCATAACACTCAACATTCAGAAAACTAAGATCATGTAATCCAGTCCCATCACTTCATGGCAAATAGATAGGGAAACAATGGAAACAGTAACAGACGTTATACTCCAGGGCTCTAAAATCACAGCACATGGTGACTGCAGCTGTGAAATTAAGATACTCGCTCCTTGGAAGAAAAGCTATGACCAACCTAGACAGCATATTAAAAAGCAGAGATATTACTTTGCCAACAAAGTTCCTTCCAGTCAAAGCCATGGTTTTTCCAGTAGTCATGTGTGGGGCCCTAAATGGGAAACCTTAAAAAGAAAGGAAACTAAGATGGCACCTGGCAGAAGAGATGGGGGCATGGTCCATGTTGTTTGTCAAAGTGTTTGATTGGCTCTCTTGATTTCTGTGCACGTAAACAGTGCGTGATCACCATAGACTCCTGTTATAATGAAGGCGCACGATGATTTGACCTTTAACGTGATTGGTGCAACTATGGAAAATCCCTCCTAAAACCTCCCTGCTTGCCTTTATAAGCTGGGAGCTTGCAACAATAAAGCAGAACTGCTCAGACAGAACCCCTGTCGCATCTGATTGTCTCTCGTTCACCGAGGGTCTGGGTTGGTGGACAGCAGACTCACCTTTCCTCGGGACCCCTCTGCTTTGCTGAGGGAAGTTCCACTGCCTCTCTCATTCTGCAGAGCACCCCCCGCAGTCATGTATGGATGTGAGAGTCGGACTGTAAAGAAAACTGAGAGCTGAAAAATTTATGCTTTTGAACTGTGGTTCTGAGAGTCCCTTGGACTACAAGATCAAACCAGTCCATCCTAAAGGAAATCAGTCCTGAATATTCATTGGAAGAACTGATGCTGAAACTCCAATACTTTGGCCACCTGATGTAAAGAACTGACTCACTGACAAATACCCTGGTGCTGGGAAAGATTGAAAGCATGAGGTGAGAGGGACGACACAGCATGAGGTAGTTGGATGGCATCATCGACTTGATGGACATGCATTTGAGCAAGTCTGGGAGTTGATTATGGACAGGGAAGCCTGGTGTGCTGCATCATGGTGTCACATAGTGTAGGACACAACTGAGAGACTGAACTTAACTGGCTGAAGGTATTTGAAATCTCTGATCTTTAACTAATTGGTCAGAAGCATGAGTTATAACCTGGGATTTTGATTGGCATCTGAAATGTGTGGAGGGGATGAGAAGTCAGACTTGTAAGATTGAGTGTTAATTTGTGGAATCTGACAGTATCTCTAGACAGATAACATTAGAATTGAGTTAAATAATATGGACTTCCTCAGTGGNGAAATTAGAAGACGCTTACTCCTTGGAAGAAAAGTTATGACCAACCTAGATAGCATATTCGAAAGCAGATACATCACTTTGCCAACAAAAGTCCATCTAATGAAGGCTATGGTTTTTCCAGTGGTTATGTATGTATGTGAGAGTTTGATGATGAAGTAAGATGAGCACTGAAGAATTGATGGTTTTGAACTGTGGTGTTGGAGAAGACTCCTGAGAGTTCCTTGGATGGCAAGGAGATCCAACCAGTCTGTTCTGAAGNCTATGGTTTTTCCAGTGGTTATGTATGTATGTGAGAGTTTGATGATGAAGTAAGATGAGCACTGAAGAATTGATGGTTTTGAACTGTGGTGTTGGAGAAGACTCCTGAGAGTTCCTTGGATGGCAAGGAGATCCAACCAGTCTGTTCTGAAGGAGATCAGTCCTGGGTGTTCTTTGGAAGGAATGATGCTAAAGCTGAAACTCCAGTATTTTGGCCACCTCATGTGAAGAGTTGACTCAATGGAAAAGACTCTGATGCTGGGAGGGACTGGGACAGGAGAAGAAGGGGACAACAGAGGATAAGATAGCTGAATGGCATCATTGACTCAATGGACATGAATCTGAGTGAACTCCAGGAGTTGGTGATGGACAGGGAGGCCTGGCGTGCTGTGATTCATGGGGTCTCAAAGAGTCAGACATGACTGAGTGACTGAACTGAACTGAAGGTGGGTTCAAGGTTGCTGTGGTTGGCTAATGAGAAGATAATTGGCTATAGATGATATTGGAAGGCAAACACTCCAGGTCAGGCAAGGCATTTTAGGTACTCCAAAAGCTTGAATCTGATAGTAAATATAATGGAATACAACCAAGTACTGTAATTTGTTAATTCAGTAAATAATGTTAAGTATCTATTCTATGAAAGACACTGTAACTGGTGCCCTGGGAAATTTGGATATGAAATGAAGACATAAGGAATGTCATATAGAGATTCTATTTGGGAGACAATGTATAATATAAGAAAAAATGTGAGCAGAACACCGTGAGAATTTAGAAAAGAATACATCTGATTGGGCACTTTGATGCATCTTTATTAAAGGGATAACATATGAGTTGAGTTCTCAAGAATTGGTAGCACTTTATTGAGCTGAACAAAGACATGAGAAAGTAGAAAATGAAGAATAGTTTTAGAGAGAGAGAGAGAAAGTTACATTTTTATGCAACAGTTTTTATTTATTTTTTCCCCAGACTTATTAAAATAAAACTAACAAAATTGTATATATTTAAGGTATGCACCTTGATTGTGGTGATTATTTCATAAGAGAAAGGCTACTGTTACTGAAATACAAAATAAATATACAAATATAACAAATCTTGAAAGACAATGGGTTTCTATCACTATGGCTCTTAAATGTCAAAGTAAGAAGATAGGATTATTTTTCTTTCAGTTATGGCAAAGGAACATGTCTAGTTTTGAGTAAGAAACTGTATAATCCAAGATGTGCTCCAGAAAGAAACTAGGATGGCAGCACTTTGAAATGCTGTTAAAGCAAGGTGGATTAGGAACAAAGGTGATTGAGGGATTGTGTAGTGCTCTGGAGAATCTAATTCTAAAAGAGCCCCTGTGACATCCTTTCCATTTCTTCCTGCCCTAATCAGTGTTTCACAGTTGGAACACTGTTCCCATCTGTATCTGCCTCCTTTTTCTCTCCCTACAATGTCACTATAAAAATCCATCAAAACACATGTGTTTTCATGAAATGGGTGAAAAC
This sequence comes from Neotragus pygmaeus, assembly GCA_006410875.1. Taxonomy (NCBI): domain Eukaryota; kingdom Metazoa; phylum Chordata; class Mammalia; order Artiodactyla; family Bovidae; genus Neotragus; species Neotragus pygmaeus. The sequence continues at coordinate 194,886 of SJYV01050385.1, forward strand.
TAGCAAAGGAACTTCTGGGATTAAGAAGATGAAGCCTAAACTCCAAAATGGTTTTGAAATCCTCTAAAATCTTGCTTCTTGCAATTGCACCTACTTACCCTCACTCACTGGGTTACTTAAAGTTTCATAAACATTTCAGGAACTTCAGTTCCTCTCAGTCTTTGTTGATAACCTCCCAATAACCTCAGATATGCAGATGACACCACTCTTATGGCAGAAAGTGAAAAACTAAAGAGCATTTTGATGAAAGTGAAAAGAGAGTGAGAAAGTTGGCTTAAAGCTCAACATTCAGAAAACGAAGATCATGGCATCCAGTCCCATCACTTCATGGCAAATATAGAGGGAAACAGTGGCAGACTTCTTTTTTGGGAGACTCCAAAATCACTGAAGATGGTGAATGTAGCCATGAAATTACAAGACACTTACTCCTTGGAAGGAAAGTTATGACCAACCTAGACAGCATATTAAAAAGCAGAGCCATTACTTCTTTGCCAACAAAGGTACATTTAGTCAAGGCTATTGTTTTTCCAGTAGTAATGTATGGATTTCAGAGTTGGACGGTAAAGAAAGCTGAGTACGGAGAATTGAAGCTTTTGAACTGTGGTGTTGCAGAAGACTTTTGAGAGTCCCTTGGACTGCAAGGAGATCTAACCAGCCCATCCTGAAGGAGATCAGTCCTACGTGTTCATTGGAAGAATTACTGCTGAAGCTGAAACTCCAAAACTATGGCCGCCTGATATGAAGAACTGACTCATTTGAAAAGATCCTGATGCTGGGAAAGATTGAAGGTGGGAGGAGAAGCAAATGACAGACAATGAGATAGTTGGATGGGATCACCGACTCAGTGGACATGAGTTTGAGTAAACTCTGGGATTTGGTGATGGACAGGGAAGCCTGGCATGCTGCAGTCCATGGGGTCACAAAGAGTCAGACACAACTGAGCAGCTGAACTGAACTGAACTGAACTAATGATAAGCTTATAAAGTGAGCTTATGATAAACTTCTCAGGTGGTTCAGTGGTAAAGTATCCACTGCCACTACAGGAGAAGCAAGAGACCTGGGTTAGATCCCTGTGTTGGGAAGATGGCCTGGAGTAAGAAATAGCAACCCACTCCAGTATTCTTGCCTGGAAAATTCCATGGAATGAGAAGCCTGGTAGGCTACAGTTCAGAGGGCAGCAATATCTTCTACTTCTGTTAGGTCCATACCATTTCTGTCCTTTATGGAGCCCATCTTTGCATGAAATGTTCCCTTGGTGTCTCTAATTTTCTTGAAGAGAACTCTAGTCTTTCCCATTCTATTGTTTTCTTCTATTTCTTTGCACTGATCACTAAGGAAACAGTATCAGACTTCATTTTTTTGGGCTCCAAAATTACTGCAGATGGTGACTGCAGCCATGAAATTAAAAGACTCTTACTCCTTGGAAGAAAAGTTATGACCAACCTAGATAGTATATTTAAGAGCAGAGACATTACTTTGCTGACTAAGGTCCGTCTAGTCAAGGCTATGGTTTTTCCAGTGGTCATGTATGAATGTGAGAGTTGGACTGTGAAGAAGGTTGAGTGCCGAAGAATTGATGCTTTTGAACTGTGGTGTTGGAGAAGACTCTTGAGAGTCCCTTGGACTGCAAGGAGATCCAACCAGTCCATTCTGAAGGAGATCAACCCTGGGATTTCTTTGGAAGGAATTAGGCTGAAGCTGAAACTCTAGTACTTTGGCCACCTCATGTGAAGAGTTGACTCATTGGAAAAGACTCTGATGCTGGGAGGGATTGGGGGTAGGAGGAGAAGGGGATGACCGAGGATGAGATGGCTGGATGGCATCACTGACTCGATGGACGTGAGTCTGAGTGAATTCCGGGAGATGGTGATGGATAGGGAGGCCTGGCGTGCTGCAATTCATGGGGTCGCAAAAAGTCGGACATGACTGAGCGACTGAACTGAACTGATCACTGAGGAAGGCTTTCTTATCTCTTCTGCTATTCTTTGGAACTCTGCATTCAGATGGTGATATCTTTCCTTTTTTCCTTTGCTTTTTACTTCTCTTCTTTTCACAGCTATGTGTAAGGCTTCACAACTCTTTGATTGTTGAATTACAAGTCATATGCAATAACTTGGTCAAATTTAGACAATATCTGTGATCAATAAATCTTAGAAGAAAAGGTGAAGAAAATCATGTTACACTTTAATCCCCTGAACGTTTTTTCTATGAAACCAATAACAAATGTTATTCTTTACTCTTGTCTATTTTAAGTATAAAAATTGCAGTGTGAAATAAGGGGTTCAAATGTTATATTAAAAATCCAAATATTAATATGTAATAATAGAAGGTGCTCTTATGGACACTGACAATGCTAAACAGTTTGCATGTTTTCATTTAATATTTATAACATCCCAGTGAATAAAACTTTTATCAATACCCTATTTTCCCATGAGGAAACTAAAGCCAAGAGAGGTGTCATACAACTAATATTGGAAAATTTTTGTCATACAAAGTTAGGCTTTTCTTCTTTAAGGTCGATGCTCTTAACCACAGTGAAATTTTATTACAACTGCACCAGTAAAGAGGAAGAACGCTGCAGTCTTCCAGAGATTCACTGGTGCTTATCCACTGTTATAGTTATTGGAGAATATTCAAAAAATCCCACAACTAACCTGTAAGAACAGGCCAAAAGTTCAGGGCTCAGTATTATTATTATTTTTAATAATTTTATTTATTTTATTTACTTCTAGGGCCAGTATTTGTGGCCCTAGAGCACAGGCTCAGTAGTTGCTGTGCATGGGCAGGAGAGCTCCACAACATGTGTAATCCTCCAGGGATGGAACCCAAGTCTCCTGCATTGGCAGGCGGTTTCTTTACCAGTGAGCCAACAGGGAAGCCCCAGGGCTAAGTATTCTTTATTCTTCTCACTTTGATGACTACAAAACATGTTCCTATATTATTTTTTACATATATTCCCTTATCTTTACTGTCTATAAAATCTGCACTATTTCCAAACTTTTATCTAGTCTAACTCGATGCTAAATATACTACTAAAGAGTTTGTGACATAGAAGCTAATTAGTATATGCTAAAGGAAAGTTATGACCAACCTAGACCCCCACTCCAGTACTCTTGCCTGGAAAATCCCATGGACGGAGGAGGCTTGTAGGCTGTAGTCCATGGGGTCGCTAGGAGTCAGACATGACTGAGTGGCTTCACTTTCACTTTCATGCATTGGAGAAGGAAATGACAACCCACTCCAGTGTTCTTGCCTGGAGAATGCCAGGGCGGGGGAGCCTAGTGGGCTGCTGTCTATGGGGTCACAGAGAGTTGGACACAACTGAAGCGACTTAGCAGCAGCAGCAGCAGACAGCATTTCACAAGCAGAGATGTTGCTTTGCCAACAAAGATCCATCTAGTCAAGGCTATGGTTTTTCCAGTAGTCACATATGGATGTGAGAGTTGGATGGTGAAGAAAGCTGAGTGCTGAAGAATTGATGCTTTTGAATTGTGGTGTTGGAGAAGACTCTTGAGAGTCCTTTGGACTGTAAGAAGATCCAATCAGTCCATGCTAAAGGAAATCAGACTTGGATGTTCATCGGAAGGACTGATGTTGAAGCTGAAACTCCAATACTTTGGCCACCTCCTGCAAAGAGTTCACTCATTGGAAAAAACCTTATTGCTGGGAAGGATTGGGGGCAGGAGGAGAAGGGATGACAAAGGATGAAATGGCTGGATGGCATCACCAACTCAACGGACATGGGTTTGGGTAGATTCTGGGAGTTGGTGATGGACAGGGAGGCCTGGCGTGCTGTGATTCATGGGGTCACAAAAAGTCAGACACGACTGAGTGACTGAACTGAACTAGTGCCAAAGCAAAAAAAAAATAATGTATGTAGCAGACAGATTCTTTATCATCTGAGACACCAAGGAAGGCTTTAAAAAAAAAAAAAAGAAAAATATATGTGTGTATGTACATACATATATATGTATGTATGTATATAGTGTGTGTGTGTGTGCAAAAAGATTACTTAAAACTAATTACAACAATGAAATCTCAATATTATAATTTCCATTTTACAAAGGTAAACAACAAACAGCTACATTAACATAGGCTTCATTGAAGGGTGAAATACAAGGGAAACAGATAACAAATGATGCAACCAAAAGAAAGAATTTACTTCCCACTGAGGTAAAAGGAGAAGTCTCCCATCACATGATGTTTTAGCTAGAGCTGAAAAGGCCATTTCAGAGGCAAGCATAATTGCAAAAGTAGTTGCTAAAGTTGGGAGAGTAATAATACATCAAACAGTTAGCTGCTCAACAGAAGGCAATAGTACATTTAAACACAGATGACAAATACAATGTGCTTTGCCTTTTAATTCATTTTGATCTTTTCAACTATTTCTTTTTTAAAAGAGATTCAGAATTTTACAAAATTAATATTTATAAACTGAAGTATCACTTTTTAATTTTTTCAATATTTTCTTTCCTTTGAAATATATATGCTCTTATAGATTTTTTTTTAATGAAAATAAAGCTGCATGTTAGTATTGATTCCTCAAGGTCTCCTATCTTAACTCCTGTATTGATTGAACAACTTAAAAAATAGTATTATGTTTCAAGCAAAAGTGATTATAAATTTTTCTTCTATTTCTGGAAGAAAACTGAGTTGATATATGGTTCAATTATCTCTGTCATTTTATAGAATAGCCTGAGATATCATTTATTCTGAATTACTAATAAAAATATAGGCTTGATGAGTCAAATAGATAATTAAATATACAACAGTCTGGAATACACTTAATATTAAATTGGATAAAAGTATTAATTGATACTGAGAACTGGAGTAAAAGGTCAAATGAATGTAAATTTTTTGTAACTTTATTTGTTGTTTGATGAAATTGGGAACAAAAACACTTAAAATGAATCTTGAATAGACACATTTAGAAATTACAGAGGAAGATAAAATAATGTAAAATGCCAGTTAATACTCAATCATGTCTATCTGGCCACATAATTAGACGTATATGTGCTTACAAAGCTAGTTTCTCATTGAGTGTTAAACAGACCCAGTGTAAAATGTCTTGAATGACTCCTTCATAAGATAATTCATAGTAATTAAAGATAGAGTGCAATGGCACCTTTATTTCTGCTCAGAGGAGTCAGTTTTGGACTATAATCAGGAGGTTACTTTTCATACTATATAATTCTGTTACTAAATAATAGGTAAACAGAGACAGATATTGAGGCATAAGACAAAGTTTATCACCATACACTTAGGAAAATTCAGTAAGTAGCACTAGTAGGCATCTGCAGAGCCTATTTAAGAAAAGTAAAGCTTTCTTATTATAAAATTGGGCAAAAAATTATATTGAAAATTAACTTTGACGTACAGACATTAAAAGTTCTATAAATAGTAACAAAAGTTATATTGAAAGGCATGGGACTCTCAGGACAGATTATGAAGTGCATCAACAAAGGATGACATGCAGAAGAGAATTGGAAGATCATGAAAAACGGGAGCAGAAATTGTTTGATGAGAACACAAAAGAGAAAATCTCCAAATCACACTTCAGTTCAGTTCAGTTCAGTTCAGTCACTTAGTCGTATCTGGCTCTTTGCGACCCCATGAATTGCAGCACACCAGGCCTCCCTGTCCATCATCAACTCCCAGAGTTCACTCAAACTCACAACCATCGAGTCGGTGATGCCATCCAGCCATCTCATCCTCTATCATCCCCTTCTCCTCCTGCCCCCAATCCCTCCCAGCATCAGAGTCTTTTCCAATGAGTCAACTCTTCGCATGAGGTGGCCAAAGTACCGGAGTTTCAGCCTCAGCATCATTCCCTCCAAAGAAATCCCAGGGCTGATCTCCTTCAGAATGGACTGGTTGGATCTCCTTGCAGTCCAAGGGACTCTCAAGAGTCTTCTCCAGCACCACAGTTCAAAAGCATCAATTCTCCGGCGCTCAGCTGTTACCATTTGACAGCTCACTCCACTATTCTCCTGGAAAATTCCATGGACAGAGGAGCCTGAAAGCAATAGTCCATAGGGTTGNCTGGAAAAACCATAGCTTTGACTAGACAGACCTTTGTTGGGAAAGTAATATCTCTGCTTTTTAATATGCTGTCTAGATTGGTCAGTTAAATTTAGGATGAACTATATGTGATTCAGTCCCTGAAGTGGGAAGATCCCCTGATTAAGGGAATAGCAACACACTCCAGTATTCTTACCTGGAGAATTCCATGGACAGAGGAGCCTGCTGGGCTACAGTCCATGGGGTCTCAAAGAGTTGGACACAACCAAATGCCTAACATTTATATGTGGTTAAAGATGGTATCAAATCCTTTGCTTAAGGACTGGTTATTGTTTATCTGAAGAACATGTCTGAGATGGATATTATGTGCTTGCTTATGTAAAAGGGTGAGATTCCTGCCTGTCTTTGCAGTCTATTAATGAACTGCCTGTGATGCATACCAAACTAGGGTTTAATGTTTATACAATAATAAAACTGTTTTCTCCTCACCACCTTTTTGGAGGGTTTTCTGGGTTGAAATTGCTTCCTTGGTAACTTAGTTGGTAAAGAATCCACCTGCAATGCAGGAGACCTGGGTTTGATCCCTGGGCTGGGAAAATCCCCTGGAGAAGGAAACAGCTACCCACTCCAGTATTCTGGCCTGGAGAATTCCATGGACTGTATAGTCCAGGGGGTCACAAAGAGTTGGACACGCCTGAGTGACTTTCACACTTTTGTCACTTCTGTGTCGAAAGAAGATTTTGTTTTAAATTATGTTTTCCCAACAATAGTTAATATTATATTCAAGTGCTGCTTGGGTTAATTCTTCCTCCCCTTACTTGATATATATTTTAAGTGTGTGTGTGTGTGTGTGTGTGTGTGTGTGTGTATATATATATATATAAAACTAACATATATTAATCTGAAATACAATTAAATTCATTTATTTCTGTTTGTATTCTACTTGTTTCATTTCCTCCTTATGCTTATTTTTGAATATGGGAAGCATCAACGATTCCAAAGTTTGCATAAAAGTTTTATGCAAGCAAGTATAATATCACACCTCAAATCCTTCAACTTTATTCCTACCAATGAAACTTAACCAATATCATTAATATCTGCTTCATGCTTCTTGTGTTTCTCTTTACACCAATAAGCAAATGCATATTTTCTGATTTTTCCCTTCTTTTTTACACTAAAAACTAATATACTGAATTTGGTCTTTTGTATTCTGCTTTTTGTACTTAATATTATACATATAAGAAATCTGTGTATTAATTCATTGAGATCTCCTCCATTCTTCTTTATGATGTATTGTACTAACAATGTATAAACACATTTAATTTAACCAAAAGTCTATATATGGGCATTTAGGTCAATTATTTTGCAGTTACCAAATATTCTAGACAAAATAACCTTTTCCATATACTTTTTCATATTGCTGTTGTAGCTTCATGATAAATTCATGGAAGTGGGATTTGTAGGTCAAAATGTAAGTGCATGTATAGTTTTATTTATATATTGCAAAACTCCTCTCCATAACAGTTTGTACCAGTTTGTGTTCTCACCAGCAGTTTTCCACAGCATCAAAAACATAATGCATTATCAAATATTACATTTGTGTCAATATGCTAGTTTAGAAATGGTATCTTAATATAGTTTTATATTGTTTTTTTCTTGTAATGAGTAGTGAACATCTAGCCACAGGTATAAGGGCCATTACTATGTCTTTTATATAAATATTCTGTTTGTCTGTGCCTTGTTTTTCTTTTGGGGTTGTTCTTTTCCTTAGTCCTTTATCTATGTTAAATATTGTAAATATTATCTTCTAGGTTGTAATTTGTCTTTTGTTATTGGTTACAGTATGTTACAAGTTGAGTTCCTCAGGAGGCTGATAAAGATTGAGATAGAAATTGGCATTAGGAAGTTTATTAAAGAGCTCTCTTGAGATCAAGACCAATGAAGGGGAAAGAATATGTTCTACTATCTTCTAGGCCTACATGTCTCTTGCTTTGAACCACTGCAGGTATTTCAGAGATCAATAAGACCAATCATCAATAGCAACAACAAAAGGGAAAAACAACAAAAGGAAGTCTAATATTTTATTCCAACATGCCCCCGTTCTGTTTATCATGGCTATATTTAAATAAATGGAAAAAAACAGTCAAATTTGGTCAAGTCCTAATTATCATACAGGTAGTAAGTTACTGTGGTATTTACTCACACATTTTTAGATGCAATCTGTTCAGTTTGTGAATAACAATAGCTTTAACAGAACAGAAAGAGAACTCCTTAGAAACACTCAAAGACTTCCTCTCAGAATTAAATGACCATTATCAATTGATTTTATCAAGTCATTTATTTAAATATTTGCAAGCAGATCTGAAGTCATTGCTAGGATCTAGGATTTGAGGAGGAAGTGGGGAAGGTGATCCCTTAACTGCTTCATTAGTATTTCCCAAGGTACATGGCTCTGCAAAAGTGCATTCTGAGATTATCTACCCAAGAATAGATATTAGAAGAACATTTCAGAGGAAGACTTCCTTGTAAATATCTTTTAGTATTTTCCCCATATAATATATAATTACTTTGTCCTTATAAATAAAGGAAACTAAAATACCCTTTAAACTCCTCGCTTTTGGTTTTCTACTTATCCTCAATTTTGGCTTCCCTACTTCCACACAATGAAAGTATCATGTTGGGTGTTTCCTTCTAAACCTCCTTGTATGCGGTAAACACACTAACATATATGTCCACTCCAGTGTTCTTTCTATGATCCAGGCCATGTAAAGAAGGATCAGCTGTGGGCAATTCAAACTGTGCACCCAGCCACAACTATTTTATGCAAGTCTATTTAACTGAAACATAACACACAGTTCAGTGAAGAAGATAATAAGCTGCACAGGGATGCCCTGTAGTCTGCAACATGAAAGAGTGGGAAGAATGTTATGCTTCATCTTTCTGATGATAAGGGGTTGAGGTATAAAGGAAGAAAGTTAGTATACGTAATTCTGTCCTCCTTTTCCTTACTCTATTCCCTATCTTTACAAAATTCTACTAGGAAAGCTCTCAGAAAGTCAAGCTAGTACCTCAATTTGGACCATCCTGGGGATAAAAGTGTTCTTGCCTGGAGAATCCCAGGGGTGGGGAAGCCTGGTGGGCTGCCATCTATTGGGTCGCACAGAGTCGGACACGACTAAAGTGATTTAGCAGCAGCAGCAGCAGGGGATAAAAAGACTTCCAAAATAGAGGATACATGGCAATGTTTGCTGCCTCTTTGGATATCTGGTATTATTATTATTGCAGGAGTACTAGTCTCTAAGAAAGACAGCTCTCAATCATGTTGCAATTCCAAATTCACTGTTAGAAGAACAAGTTTTAGAAAAATATTTGAACCCAAAGCTACATTATAAAACCACTATCTCCTGAATATATATTCAAACGCATAGGGCACTGTTTGTGATTGAATTTCCCCTGGATTTTGTGGGTGCACATGCTTCAAATAATAATACAGGAGAATATCAGATATGCCATGGATTTGAATTGAGATCATGAAACCTGATACTATTTCAAGGACACAGCAGCCCCAGAAGGGCATCTCCCGGGTTTGACTTTAATTAAGGTCCTCTCCACTGGCTGTCTGAAGTGACGGCTGAGATCTTAGCAAAATGTGCCCCTATCTCCTTGACCTCTTTTGTTCAGATCTTCAACACTGGATGATTAAAGCTATTTTGTATTTTATTCAGAAAAAAAAATGATAAAGTCATTTCCAGGTGCTCAAGGGCAGAAGAAAGTACCTCAATTCACAGAAGGCTTGGCACTGCTCTCTTCTGCTACACTTGGCCTGAAACAACACAGATGGGTTGTATTTGAGGTGATAAAATGCTTGGGAAGGTGAAATAACTCCTGAGGAGAGGAGCTGACAATGGCAAATAAGGCATTTGGTTGGCAAAAGAAGTGAAAATTAAAAGACACAAACTAACTGGGACCACTGAATATATAAAACTCCCAAGTGCCCAACAATTTTAGATGACTTAAGTGGTTTTAACAGTTTACAAAAAGAAACATACTTACATGAATCAGTACCTAAATAACTGTGCTTTATACTTGCTAACTTATTTTATTAAAGATAACTGTAGCCTCTCAATATATATAAAAAATGAAGAAAAACAAGATTCTGTCACAACAGAAGAAACACCAAACAACAACAGTCAACATGCAATATATTGTTTAATTGAACTTTAGCTGGAGATAATTGTATAGATTCAAATAGAGTATAGAAATAATCTAGGAGATCTTTCATGTCTTTTGCCAGTCTCCCCCAATGGTGGTGATGGTGTGTGCATGCTCAGTTGAGTCCAATGCTTTGTAACCCCATGGATTGTAGTCTGCCAGACTCCTCTGCCCATGGGATTGTCAAGGCAAAAGAACTGGAATGGCTTGCCATTTTCTACTCCATGGGATCTTCCCCACGTAGGGATCGAGCCCAGGTCTCCTGTATTACAGACAGACTTTTTACTGTCTGAGCCCCCAGGAGAGTCCACAATGATAATATCTTACACAATTATAGTACAATATCACAACCATGTTGATATCTATACAATCAGGATGCAGATCATTCCATCACAACAAAGATCCCTGGTCATGCAAAGCACTTTAAATCCCCAGATCAAAATATCTTACAAGTATTGGCTTAACACATTAAATGAAATGCATGGTAATAGGAACCAAAAGAGATGCATACATATATAAAAGTATGTTGGCTGTTTTCAAGGAAATCAAAATAGGTTGGGTAGAAAGTATGTACATTTAAAAACTGCTAACAACATCCACCACCAAGGATTGTGGTGGGAAACAATATTTATTAAATAGCTTCATGCAGTCAGATATAGTAGCAGGGGCTCTGGGTGCAGTAGACCTGGGTATAGCATAAGCCCTCTTGGAGGTGGTCACCATTAACCCCACCATAGAGTCACCATAACTTACACAGGACTGGAAACAGACCCTTGGAGAGCATAAACAGAACCTTGTGTGCACCAGGACTCAGGCGAAAGGAGCTGTGACCCCACAAGAGACAGACCCAGACATGCCTGTGAGTGTATGGGAGTTTCCAGTGGAGGCACAGGTTGGCAGTGGCCTGCTGCAGGGTTGGGGGCACTGAGTGTAGCAGGTCATGCATTAGATCTTTTGAAGGAGGTGTCCATTATCTTCATTACTTCCATCATAGTTTGGCCTCCAGGTCAAATAACAGGGAGAAAACACAGCCCAGTCCTTCAAGAGAAAATTGGTGTAAGATTTACTGAGCCCATCAGAAGAAGACCCAGTTTCCCCCTCAGTCAGTCTCTTACATAAGGAAGCTTAAATAAGCCTCTTATCATTCTCCATTAGAGGGCAGACATACTGAAAACCATAATCACAGAAAACTAACCAACCTGATCACATGGACCACAGCCTTGTCTAACTCAGTGAAACTATGAGCCATGCTGTGTAGGGCCACACAAGACAGACGGGTTATGGTGGAGAGGTCTGACAAAACGTGGTCCACCAGAAAAGGGAATAGCAAACCATTTCAGTATTCTTGCCTTGAGAACCCCATGAACGGTATGAAAAGGCAAAAAAGAGGACACTGAAAGATGATCTCCCCAGGTCAGTAGATGCCCAATATACTATGGAGGTTAGTGGAGAAATAACTCCAGAAAGAATGAAGAGATGGAGCCAAAGCAACAGCAACACCCAGTTATGGATGTGACTCTTGGTAAGTAAAGTCTGATGCTGTAAAGAGTAATATTGTATAGGAACCTGGTGTGTTAGGTCCACGAATCAAGGCAAATTAGAAGTGGTCAAACAGGAGGTGGCAAGAATGAACACTGAATTTTAGGAATCAGCGAGCTAAAATGGACTGGAATGGGTGAATCTAAATCAGATGACAGTTATATCTACTAATGTGGATAAGAATCCCTTAGAAGAAATGGAGTAGCCATTATGGTCAGCAAAAGAACACAAAATACATTACTTGGATGCAATGTTAAAAATGACAGAATGATCTTTCTTCATTTCCAAGGTAAATCATTCAATATCACAGTAATCCAAGTCTATATCCCTGACCAGTAATACTGAAGAATCTGAAGTTGAATGGTTCTCTGAATACCTACAAGACTTTCTAGGACTAACACCCAAAAAAGATGTCCTTTTCATTATAGAGGACTGGAATGCAAAACTAGGAAGTCAAGAAATACCTGGAATAACAGGCAAATTGGGTCTCAGAGTAAGTACAGAATGAAGCAGGGCAAAGGCTAATAGAGTTTTGCCAATAGAACACACTGATCATAGCAAACAACCTCTTACAGCAACACAAAAGAAGACTTTACACATGGACATCACCAGATGGTCAATACCAAAATCAATTTATTATATCCTGTGCAATCAATGGAACAGCTCTGTACAGTCAGCAAAAACAAGAATGGGAGCTGACTGTGGCTCATATCATGAACTCCTTATTGCAAATTCAGACTTAAATTGAATAAAGTAGGGAAAACCACTAGGCAATTCAGTATGACCTGAATCAAATCCCTTACAATTGTACAGTGGAAGAAATAGATTCAAGGGATTAGATTTGATAGTCAGAGTGGCTGAAGAACTATGGACAGAGGTTTGTGACATTGAACAGGAGGCAGTGACCAAGATCATCCCCATGAAAAAGAAATGCAAAAAGGCAAAATGGTTGAGGAGGCCTTAAAAATAGCTATGAAAAGAAAAGATAGGAAAGACAAGTGAGAAAAGGAAAGATATACCCATTTGAATGCAGAGTTGCAAAAAAATAGCAAAGAGAGATAAGAAAGCCTTCCTCAGTGATCAATGCAAAGAAATAGAGAAAAATAATAAAATGGGAAAGACTAGAGATCTCTTCAAGAAAATTAGAGATATCAAGGGAAATTTTCATGAAAAGATGGGCACAATAAAGGACAGAATGATATGGATCTAACAGAAGCAGAAGATATGAAAAAAGTTGTCAAGAATACAGAGAAAAACTATACAAAAAAGTCTTTTCACGACCCAGATAATCACGAAGGTTTGATCACTCACCTAGAGCCAGACATCCTGGAAGGCAAAGTCAAGTGGGCCTTAGGAAGCATCACCATGAACAAAGCTAGTGGAGGTGATGGAATTCCAGTTGAGCTATTTCAAATCCTAAAAGATGATGCTGTGAAAGTGCTGCACTCAATATGCCAGAGAATTTGGAAAACTCAGCAGTGGCCACAGGATTGAAAAAGGTCAGTTTTTGTTCCAATCCCAAGGAAAGGCAATGCCAAAGAATGATCAAAGCACTGCTCAATTGCACCCAGCTCACACACTAGCAAAGTAATGCTCAAAATTCTGCAAGCCAGGCTTCAACAGTACATGAGTCGTGAACTTCCAGATGTCCAAGCTGAACTTAGAAAAGGCAGTGGAACCAGACAACAAATTGCCAACATCCATTGGATCATCAAAAAAGCAAGAGAGTTCCACAGAAACATCTAATTCTGTTTTATTGACTATGCCAAAGCCTTTGACTGTGTGAAACACAACAAACTGTGGAAAATTTTTAAAAAGAAGGGAATACCAGAGTACCTGACCTGCTTCCTGAGAAATATATATGCAGGTCATGAAGCAACAGCTAGAACTGTACATGGAACAACAGACTGGTTCCAAATCAGGAAAGGAGTACATCAAGACTATATATTGTCACCCTGCTTACTTAGCTTATATGCAGAGTATGTCATTCGAAATGCCGGGCTGGATGCAGCACAAGTTGGAATCAAGGTTGCCAGGAGAAATATCAATAAACTCAGATATGCAGATGAAACCACACTTATGGCAGAAAGTGAAGAGGAACTAAAAAGCCTCTTGATGAAAGTGAAAGAGGAGAGTGAAAAAGTTGGCTTAAAACTCAACATTCAGAAAACTAAGATCATGGCATCTGGTCCCATCACTTCATGGCAAATAGATGGGGAAACAGTGGAAACAGTATCAGACTTTATTTTGGGGGGCTCCAAAATCACTGCAGATGGTGATTGCAGCCATGAAATTAAAAGACAATTGCTCCTTGGAAGGAAAGTTATGACCAACGTAGACAGCATATTGAAAAGTAGAGACATTACTTTGCCAACAAGGTCCGTGTAGCCCAGGCTATGGTTTTTCCAGTAGTCATGTATGGATGTGAGAGTTGGACTATAAAGAAAGCTGAGCACTGAAGAATCGATGCTTTTGAACTGTGGTGTTGGAGAAGACTGGAGAGTCCCTTGGACAGCACAGAGATCCAACCAGTCCATCCTAAAGGAAATCAGTCCTGAATATTGATTGGAAGAACTGATGCTGAAACTGAAACTCCCATACTCTGGCCACCTGATGCGAAGAGCTGACTCATTTGAAAAGACCATTGTGCTGGGAAAGATTGAAGTGGATAGGAAAAGGGGATGAGAGAGGTTGAGATGGTTTTATGGCAACATTGACTCATTGGACATGAGTTTGAGTGGGCTCCGGGAGTTGGTGATGGACAGGGAATCCTGGCATACTTCAGTCTATGGGATGGAATGAGTTGGACATGACTATGTGAACTGATCTGAACTGAACTGAGTCGGGCATGTTTACCTTATAAGTTAGTCTTCACAGCCTCTTGAGATATGTAATAATTATTATCCCCAACTCACAGATGTTTGGTTAATAAATCATGTCCAACTCTTCCACAACCCCACAGACTGTAACCCACCAGGCTTCTCTGTCTATGGTGTTTCCTAGGCAAGGATACTGGAGTGGATTGCCATTTCCTTCTACAGGGGATCTTCCTGACCCAGGGATTGAACTGGTATTGCCTGCATTGGCAGATGGACTCTTTACTGCTGAGCCATGAAGGAAGCCCATTTTACATATGAGAAAAATGTAATTCTTTCAGTTAGTAATACAAGGAGCTAGAATTTAATACTATCTAGGCAATATGTGTCAAATGAGATTGAGAAGACAGAGATGTCTGGGGAACCCTCAAGATGGATTCCCTGATATTGTGAAATGTATGTGCCATTCTCCTATAAATAGAGCTTAGTTGAAGAGGCTAGATATAGGCCCAATTAAAGGAAATGAGATAAGAATGAGAAAAGTGTCATCAGGTGATACTAATTGTCTAGAGGGCTTATGTAGGTTAGGATGTTAGAGGGAGAAAGAAAGTAAATATTTGTATTAATTTCATGTGACTAAATTTGAGGAGCCATTATATTAAAATAATTGTGATATAATTAATAAACAAAATTTAAAAAATTATAAGAACTATTACTGATGCTGAGGCAGGCCACATTCTTGGTGCTTTATATGTATCACCTCATTTATATTTCATAATAACCCTTTTCGATAATCCCCTCAAAATATGTTGATTACTAAAAATCATTACTACAATTAGTAAAATACTGAAAATCCTGTTACTACAGTTAGTAAACTACACAAATGAGCAATTATTGAGGGAAACACAGGGAAAAACAGAATCAGCTCTGTTATGTAAGATCTCATTTTCTCCGTTCTTAGAATTCTTTTTTAATTTATTTTACTTTACAATACTCTATTGGCTTTGCCCAACTTTGTTTATCTGCCTCCCATCCACCTACCCCTTCGTCAAAGGTGTGTAAACTTTGAGAGAGATGCTAACATTGAATCTGTATGTAAAATGTCTATTATCGTCCCTTTGATTAACGTGTAGGCATTTTATTTATTTTATTTGTTCTTTCTACCCTCCCATATGGGAAAACTGACTTTCAAACTCAACATCTGAAAAACTAAGACGATGGTATCTGGTCCCATCACTTCACAATTAGAAAGGGAAAAAGTGGAAACAGTGATAGATTTTATTTTCTTGGGCTCTAAAATCACTGTGGATGGTGACTGCCACAAAATGAAAAGACACTTGCTCCTTGAAAGAAAAGCTATGATAAACTTAGACATTATATTAAAAAACAAAAGCACAGAAATCACTTTGCTGACAGATCTGTATTATCAAAGCTCTGTTTTTCCAGTAGTCATGTAAGGATGTGAAAGTTGGACCATAAAGAAGACTGAGACCCAAAGAATTGATGCTTTCAAATTGTGATGCTGGAGAAGTCTCTTGAGCTTTCCATGGACAGCAAAGAGATTAAATAAGTCAATCCTAAAGGAAATCAACCTTGAATGTTCATTGGAAGGACTGATGCTGAAGCTCAAGCTCCAATACTTTGGCCACCTGATGTGAAGAGCTGACTCATTGAAAAACACCCTGATGCTCAGGAAGATTGAGGTCAGGAAGAGAACAGGACAGCAGAGGAAGAGATGGCTTGATGGCATCACCAACTCAGTGCACAAGAACTTGAGCAAACTCTGGGAGATAGTAAAGAACAGGGAGGCCTGGTGTGCTGCAGTTCATGGGGTGGCAAAGTCGGATAAGACTTAGTGACTAAACAACAATCCTCCCGTATTTCTTGCTCACAATCTTGCTATGTTTGGCTTAATAAAAAAATATGTTTTTTTTTTTCTAATCATAGTCACTTTGATGCAATCTCCTGATCTTACTATAGGTGTTAAAGTTTTTACACCAATAAGTCACCATTACAACCTGGCATCAAACAATTTTAAGACTTCATAGATGTTAAGTAACATGACTTTAAGTGAGCTTTAATGGTGGAAAAAATGTCTTGAAATCTATGAAGTGAGTAATAATGGCTTATAAAATTATTAGACCCTTACAAGCCTTCTAAATCAGGAGCTGAACCAAGAAGGGTATCTATGCCATCTCGCTTAATGTTGTACCCAGATCGTTTGTCTTGTTTGTTTTATTTATGCTGTTCATTTTGTCTTTTTATCTAATTATTGGAGTTTAGGAATGAGTCTCCTCCAAACCACAGAAATGGTCATGGAACATACTTTCCTGACACATGACCTTTCAACTTTTTTCCCCAGACATTTCTCCCTCTGTGCATAAATCATTTCCCCTAAAATCCACATTCATGCACATCTCCTCAGACCAACTTCTTAAGCTAGTTTCTAAAAGTTTGATTCCCTGGACCATTGCTTCTGTTCTAGTGTAACTTTAAAACTGCTCATCCATTCTAAACTTTGCTCTGTTCATTGAATATAGCCTTAGGGGCAAGTTGTGCTGTCTCTATGAGTCAAACTCTGCCCTTCAACAAAAGTCAATAGACACTATCTGCAGATACCTCAGGACACAATTTACCAAGCTAAATTTGCTCTGCCACCATATAGGTCACTGTAATGCTAGTTTGTAAAACGTGGTTTTTACAGAAATAGATTATTAGAAAAGAACAGAAATAAAAATAATAAATAGCTTTCTTCAGTCACCCAAGATAGGGTCCAGGTCGCTTGCTTTGAGGGTCACCAGAAGGATTTCCTGGGGGAGCTGAGGGGAATGTTTTCCCTAAAAGAAAGCAAATGCCTGAGGGCATTTGATTAGACTATTAAAGTAGTGATTACCAGTGTTCACCAAGGCCCTTTACCTGCATGAGAGGATTGCCAGGTAAAATATAAGATGCCCAGTTAAATTTGAATTTCAGATAAACTAGGACAAATTTTAGTATATGCCAATTATCTGTATTTACCTGAAGTACAAATTCAACTGAATGGCCGGTGAGTATATACATTATGCATACATAATCTGGCAACTCTACCCTGAAAATAAGAGTGATATGCTCTCCAGGCAGAATTTACTGCCAATTCTGGCCAATAAAATGTAAGTTAAAATGGTGTACTGATGCAAGACTGAGGCTGTGAAAGCATCTACACAATTTTCCAGCTTGTCTTTTTCATGACCAAGACAAATGTTTCATAACATGGCATATCCTGGATAATGCAAGAAACAAAATCCTGTTTATTAACTATTGGCCTCTCCTTGAATGCCTTAAAAAATTTGCAGATCCTCAAAGTACTGAAAAAGTTCTAACCTCTGTAATTTTTATATTTGTCTGATTTACTTGTATCATCTTGAATTTTGTTTTCTGAATCGCCACTTAGTGGCTCTGACTCAGTGGTCTGATGTTGTTTCCTCAGTGTAAAGCTTTACAGGTATCCTAGCTCAGAACCGAGAAAGAGGGAAAGAGTGACAAATTAAAATCAATGGATAAATCCTATTAACAATATCCATTAAGTCCACAGAAGACCCTTCTCAGATGGATGTAAACTAACTTTATTTATCAAATATGTTTAATATAAAGTTATATAAAATATCAATTACTTAATACTTGGAGAAGGTGATGGTACCCCACTCCACTATTCTTGCCTGGAAAATCCCATGTATGAAGGAGCCTGGTAGGCTGCAGTCCATGGGGTCACAAAGAGTCGGACACCACTGAGTGACTTCACTTTCACTTTCATGTATTGGAGAAGGAAATGACAACTCACTCCAGTGTTCTTGCTTGGAGAATCCCAGGGACGGTGGAGTCTGATGGACTGCTGTCTATGGGGTCTCATAGAGTCGGACACGACTGAAGTGACTTAGCAGTAGAAGCACTGAATACTTTAGATATAGGGCCAATAAAGTACAAAATAAATACAAAGAATGTGAGATGTACTTGACATGGAATATATCTTGATTTTTTAAACTAAATACCTGATTGAATACAACTGTGAATGAAAGGATGCAATAAAAAGACACAGCTCTTAGAATTAGATTTTTCAGTTCTGATTTCTTATGTTCATTATAAGAAAAAATATTAATGTAATACTGTATAGTCATCCCTTAACACCTGCTGCAGAACAAGGGCTAGAATTATGAAGTAACAACAATCTAAAAAATAATAGTTCATTGTGTATATATGCCACAGCTTGCTTATCCATTCATCTGTTGATGGACATCTAGGTTGTTTCCATGTCCTGGCTATTATAAACAGTGCTGCGATGAACATTGGGGTACATGTGTCTCTTTCAAT
>SJYV01050388.1:0-17929 GCA_006410875.1 Neotragus pygmaeus
TGTGTGTGTGTGTGTGTGTGTGTATTTGTACTGTCATAGGTTTTAACCAATCCACAGCCATCTGAAACAATAAACTTATGTTCCTGGTTTACAGCACTCTACCAGGTTTTTGCACAATTCTTAACCATTCCCATACAGTTGAAAATTTGGTCATTTCCATTTATTTGTTGTTATAAATAACCCAGCAATAAATATATTTATTCATGCTTTTCTTCTGGTATTGTATCTTTAAATAGGAAAAAAATCCCCAGGAGTGGAATTACTGAAATAAATAAAATGAAACTAAAATGTATTGAGTGCCTACACTTATATGCCAGGCACTGACAGCCAATTTATATATATTAACCTTTTTCATTCTTTAATTAAAAAACCTCAAAGTAACAAGCACACATAGCTGGGAAATCAAATAATCAAACCATTCTCTGCTCCACATTTTTCAACCCCCTAGTCGTGTGCCCCATAGGCAACTGCATTTTAATTCTTTGCTATTTCTTCTGGGAATTGGCAATGTCATTATATAATGTGCTATTCTAAAGTTATTGATTACAGACATTATCTATTTACTTCCCACTATTATAGAAGAGAATTTGGCTGTCTTGAATCATCCAGCTTCCCAATGTAGTTAGACTCCTAGTTTTAGTTAAATAAATACACAGTAGCTAATTTTATCATTCTAAAAGCAGGCTTCAGTGCCAAGTGATATACAATTTTTATTATAGTATTATATAATTAACTACAAGCTTACTATGTACTTGGCACTATTTTAAGTCCTTTACCTAGATCAACTCAGTTAATTATAATCAAAACTCCATGAGGTAACAACATATAATATCCCTGTTTTAGGATGGGAAACTGAAGCACTGAAAGATTAAGTCACTTTCCAAGGTCTTCCAGCTAGGAAGATGCCAATTTGGGATTTGAACATGACCTCTGACTACAAAGCCTGACTCTTAACCATTATGCTATACTACCTCTCATCACTCTTCCTATTTTGTACACTTAAAAAAAATTCATTATAGAAGGTACTAGTATTCTATTTTGCACAAGCATTATTATTCTATTAATACATTTTCTTTCACAGAGCTCTACCATTTCAGATTTATTATTACTCTTTTTTACTTGATTTTCTTGTTGTTTTGTTGTTGTTATTGGTGGTGGTGGTGGTCATTTTGTTATATGCCAGCTTTGTTTAGCACTTGTTTAAAATTTCAGCAATCATGATTTTTCTTTGAAGAGCTATTTACTGAGATCTGATTTTTTTTTTCCCTCATAGCAGCAATTCTTGCTTATGGAAGCAATCATTTCTTTTCTGAGGATGATGTTTTGATTTGGAGAGTGATAAAGATTTTATTGACTCCTATATTATCTCTGTTTCCTCTGGAGTCATTTTTTCCTGATTTGAACTGACTTCTCTCATTCACGTTGGGACATTTCTCACCTAGTTGGTGAGTCTTGGTAATCAATGTTTAAAAGTAAGGTGTTGTAGAAGTTGAATGAAAGTGATGCTTTGAGGGGTGAAGGCTTTCAAACTCTCCAGAGCTGAAGCCTCCTGTCTCCTTCCAGAGGGGTAGGAGTTAGATATATAGAGGCCCATGTTCCAGGGTTTGCTGGTTTCAAGCATAGACTCTTGATCAACACCCTTGTTTTCAGCCCCACATTTCACTTTCACACCCTCCCTCTTTTGTTGCTGCAAAACTAGAATCTCACTTGAGATCCACTGGACAAATCACCTCCATTTTTATTCACATCTCTTTATAATTTGACTTTCCATATCCTGCCACAACAGATACTTCTCTTCTGACCTTTATCAGTCTTCAAGAATTTTTGTGAAAACTCTCATCCACTAACAGCCCCTCTCCTGTTCTTCAGTTGCTTATGGATTTATATGCTTTTTCATCTTTTACTGTCATGTTAGTGGGCTCTTAGGAGAGAGAGGAGGTAAATGGAGTGCCTTAAATCTTCCATTTTAACTAGAAGTTCACTTACATTATTATCTAATCCAGTTCTCACAGTAGTCATTTATGGAACATTATTACTGTCTTTGGATTTCCAATATCATTTAAATTTTTAAAGAGAGATCATACAACTGGTAAGATTCAGAGCCAAAATTCAAATCTGATGCAGATTTTTAGAATCTATACTCTTTGTACTTCCAGGTCATAATAGTGTTTATAAATCTTGAAATCCATTGCCAAATTATTTCCCCAATTTGGTGAATCAATTTATAGTGCTTCTAGAAGTATATAATCCTACCAGTTCTACCATAACGTCACCAAGATGGCATATTATAATTATGTTTACTTTTATAGTTCAGTGGGTTTTAAATGGGGACATATTATCATTTTGATTTGAATTTCTTAGTATTCTGGCAAGGTAGAATTTTTCGCATGGTTTATACTGTTTACATTTCTATTTCATGAATCAACTTTTTGACATTCTTTTCCCATTTACCTACAGAAGTGATAGTGATTCTCAACCAGAATCACTATGCCCCCAGAGCCAATGTCTGGAGATACCTTTGGCTGTTCAGCTTGAAACTGGGGTCTGCTACTGGCATCTATTTAGTTAGTGAAAAGAGCCTCAGATGCTAAATATCCTACAATGTGCAGGACAGCCCCTACAACAGAGGTCATCTGGCTAAAATTCAAATAGTTCCAAGACTGAGAAACCCTTGAGGATCTTGATAACACTTCTATTTTTAATTTTTTTATAATGCATGATTAGATCAGATATTCTCAATCTTTTTAGCTTCAAGATCCCTTTACGTTATTAAAAAATTAAGATCCCTAAGAGCTTTTTGGATTTATCTATTGATATCAATGTGCTCTATTAGAAATTAAAGTTACATTTTAAACATATCATAATTTTTTAAACAGTAGTAAACTCATTACATATTAATATAAACACTATATCCATATTTTTAAAACAAATTAGAAGAGGTGCATTTTTTTCACATTTTTGCCAGTATTTTTTAGTATTTTTAAGACCAACTTGTAGGGAAGATAAGTAGATTTTATACTTTTAAGACTGGCTTATAGAAGATAGCTAGATTTTCATATCAATTATGTATCAGTTTATGTTTCCTATTGAATGGATATTTTTATCTTTGACTTTATTCTTGATGTTTAGTCCTTGTTTTGTAATTTTATGCATTGGTCAGCTAAAAAAATTTACTGAATTATAAAAATCTTCTAAATGTTGACACATTTCATTATATAATATCAAAGCATTTTATTTGTTAATATCACCACCAAATCTCATCAGTAAAGTTTTTAAATATTGGGAACCTGCCAAATTCACAGTGACAGATAACAAGTTTTCCAAATGATTATTTTCAGCTACAGCTCAGTTATAAACAAATACCATCGTTTTCCCTTAAAGTGACACATAAACTTCATTTATTTTGGAGAAGATATTTATCAAATATCCAAATGTGAAAAAACCACAATTTTATAGTCATTCTTTCAAGAAACAACGACAAAGGTGCTTCCTTAAAAATATGGCTAGTTTAGCATGTAACTCAGACAGTCACAGAAATGGGTGTTCCTTAAGGAGCCACTGCACTTGGGTAAACAGATGACATGATTTAGGCTTACTTCCTACTGCGTCACAAGAATATTAAAAAGCCATGTACTCAAGCCTCGAAGTGAACATTTTTCCCGCTTCATCCAGGACGTTTTTAGGTAAAACTGGCATTTTTGGTTTTTTTAGAGCAAATTTTTACTTGTTGGTGAAGAACACAATGACAAGGCAGTTGGGTACCACCGCCTGATTCATGTGAAGGCACCCACTACTGCATTTGCAAGTATCAGCAGAGGAGAAAAGGCAAATAAAATCACATACTGTTCAAATCATTTTGATATTGCCACATCACTGAAAGGATCTTAGGGACTTAAGCTTTTGTTCATTTGGGCTTTATCAATATTAACATGCTCTATTAGAAATTAAAGCTACATTTTAAACATATATTTTTTAAAAGATAATAGTAGAGAGATTCACAGACCACACTTTGAAAACTGCTGAATTAGATGATAATATTGTATATAAGGATCTCTTTACCTCACATCACAAATTCAGGGCTAGGCTTCCACAGGAGGGTCTCTGAAGTGTGTTGTATGTAAGAATATCTAGCAAGTTTGTGCAAAGTTCATATTTCCAAGTCCTACACAGAAAAATTCTTAGTAGGACTCTGAAATTCACAGGTGGTTCTGTTGTTAGTTGGAGACCTGGCCCCTACAGTTCTCTGCACATAGGTGATTTTCAGCTCACTGTATTCCTGCAAATAGCCTCATCAATGGGTTACATTTTCGTATAGGAAAAAGCCTTTAACTGGTATTATAATTCTTCTCTAGCATTTATTTGCCCTATCCCCTATCCTATGCCAGTTTTTATGATAAACTTAATGGCTAATTAATAATCATTCTATTTACCTTTTTAGAGCTTAGAAGGGTGGCTTTGAGGATAATTGATTTCAGATGGTCTTATAAAAAATTGCTTAGAGGATTCTCGTCAGTTTCTTTTCCTTAAGTAAATGTCTTTATTGCAAGTAGAGACATCCAAGGCACCCTATTGATTACTCTTTTAAAAACAGCCTCTGTTGCGTCTTCCTCTGTGAAAGCATCACTGTGGGTTTTAGTCATGAAGTTTGGAGACTGACTCCCTGTGGAAGCTAGCCTTGTTCAACTTAAATTTTTTTTTNTTATGGATTTATATGCTTTTTCATCTTTTACTGTCATGTTAGTGGGCTCTTAGGAGAGAGAGGAGGTAAATGGAGTGCCTTAAATCTTCCATTTTAACTAGAAGTTCACTTACATTATTATCTAATCCAGTTCTCACAGTAGTCATTTATGGAACATTATTACTGTCTTTGGATTTCCAATATCATTTAAATTTTTAAAGAGAGATCATACAACTGGTAAGATTCAGAGCCAAAATTCAAATCTGATGCAGATTTTTAGAATCTATACTCTTTGTACTTCCAGGTCATAATAGTGTTTATAAATCTTGAAATCCATTGCCAAATTATTTCCCCAATTTGGTGAATCAATTTATAGTGCTTCTAGAAGTATATAATCCTACCAGTTCTACCATAACGTCACCAAGATGGCATATTATAATTATGTTTACTTTTATAGTTCAGTGGGTTTTAAATGGGGACATATTATCATTTTGATTTGAATTTCTTAGTATTCTGGCAAGGTAGAATTTTTCGCATGGTTTATACTGTTTACATTTCTATTTCATGAATCAACTTTTTGACATTCTTTTCCCATTTACCTACAGAAGTGATAGTGATTCTCAACCAGAATCACTATGCCCCCAGAGCCAATGTCTGGAGATACCTTTGGCTGTTCAGCTTGAAACTGGGGTCTGCTACTGGCATCTATTTAGTTAGTGAAAAGAGCCTCAGATGCTAAATATCCTACAATGTGCAGGACAGCCCCTACAACAGAGGTCATCTGGCTAAAATTCAAATAGTTCCAAGACTGAGAAACCCTTGAGGATCTTGATAACACTTCTATTTTTAATTTTTTTATAATGCATGATTAGATCAGATATTCTCAATCTTTTTAGCTTCAAGATCCCTTTACGTTATTAAAAAATTAAGATCCCTAAGAGCTTTTTGGATTTATCTATTGATATCAATGTGCTCTATTAGAAATTAAAGTTACATTTTAAACATATCATAATTTTTTAAACAGTAGTAAACTCATTACATATTAATATAAACACTATATCCATATTTTTAAAACAAATTAGAAGAGGTGCATTTTTTTCACATTTTTGCCAGTATTTTTTAGTATTTTTAAGACCAACTTGTAGGGAAGATAAGTAGATTTTATACTTTTAAGACTGGCTTATAGAAGATAGCTAGATTTTCATATCAATTATGTATCAGTTTATGTTTCCTATTGAATGGATATTTTTATCTTTGACTTTATTCTTGATGTTTAGTCCTTGTTTTGTAATTTTATGCATTGGTCAGCTAAAAAAATTTACTGAATTATAAAAATCTTCTAAATGTTGACACATTTCATTATATAATATCAAAGCATTTTATTTGTTAATATCACCACCAAATCTCATCAGTAAAGTTTTTAAATATTGGGAACCTGCCAAATTCACAGTGACAGATAACAAGTTTTCCAAATGATTATTTTCAGCTACAGCTCAGTTATAAACAAATACCATCGTTTTCCCTTAAAGTGACACATAAACTTCATTTATTTTGGAGAAGATATTTATCAAATATCCAAATGTGGAAAAACCACAATTTTATAGTCATTCTTTCAAGAAACAATGACAAAGGTGCTTCCTTAAAAATATGGCTAGTTTAGCATGTAACTCAGACAGTCACAGAAATGGGTGTTCCTTAAGGAGCCACTGCACTTGGGTAAACAGATGACATGATTTAGGCTTACTTCCTACTGCGTCACAAGAATATTAAAAAGCCATGTACTCAAGCCTCGAAGTGAACATTTTTCCCGCTTCATCCAGGACGTTTTTAGGTAAAACTGGCATTTTTGGTTTTTTTAGAGCAAATTTTTACTTGTTGGTGAAGAACACAATGACAAGGCAGTTGGGTACCACCGCCTGATTCATGTGAAGGCACCCACTACTGCATTTGCAAGTATCAGCAGAGGAGAAAAGGCAAATAAAATCACATACTGTTCAAATCATTTTGATATTGCCACATCACTGAAAGGATCTTAGGGACTTAAGCTTTTGTTCATTTGGGCTTTATCAATATTAACATGCTCTATTAGAAATTAAAGCTACATTTTAAACATATATTTTTTAAAAGATAATAGTAGAGAGATTCACAGACCACACTTTGAAAACTGCTGAATTAGATGATAATATTGTATATAAGGATCTCTTTACCTCACATCACAAATTCAGGGCTAGGCTTCCACAGGAGGGTCTCTGAAGTGTGTTGTATGTAAGAATATCTAGCAAGTTTGTGCAAAGTTCATATTTCCAAGTCCTACACAGAAAAATTCTTAGTAGGACTCTGAAATTCACAGGTGGTTCTGTTGTTAGTTGGAGACCTGGCCCCTACAGTTCTCTGCACATAGGTGATTTTCAGCTCACTGTATTCCTGCAAATAGCCTCATCAATGGGTTACATTTTCGTATAGGAAAAAGCCTTTAACTGGTATTATAATTCTTCTCTAGCATTTATTTGCCCTATCCCCTATCCTATGCCAGTTTTTATGATAAACTTAATGGCTAATTAATAATCATTCTATTTACCTTTTTAGAGCTTAGAAGGGTGGCTTTGAGGATAATTGATTTCAGATGGTCTTATAAAAAATTGCTTAGAGGATTCTCATCAGTTTCTTTTCCTTAAGTAAATGTCTTTATTGCAAGTAGAGACATCCAAGGCACCCTATTGATTACTCTTTTAAAAACAGCCTCTGTTGCGTCTTCCTCTGTGAAAGCATCACTGTGGGTTTTAGTCATGAAGTTTGGAGACTGACTCCCTGTGGAAGCTAGCCTTGTTCAACTTAAATTTTTTTTTCCTTTACTCCTTTCGCAACATAAAGCAACTCTGGAAAACAACAATGACATTTCAGCTGAGAACTTGGCAGGAGGGTAAAGGGGTTGCTTCCCAGGACATCTGAGGAAGAAGAAAGTATTGGGAAGCCTGGGGTGAGGAAAACAGCCTGACTTTCCAGTGGGGAAATAAAAAGCTTCAGAATGTTTATTAAAAAACAGAACAAAATAAAAAAGGAAGATATTTCAGTTCCTCAAAGTGTTTTATTTCACTTTATGGATTTTCAAATTTTAATATGTAAATATAGTAATCTAAATCTTTTAAAATGAAAATTCTGGTTCAATAGCTCTGGCAGGCATGCTTAGTTCTTGGTCATGTCCAACTCTATGCAGTCCCATGGACCGTAACCCACCAGACTCCTCCGTCCTTGGGATTTCCCAGACAAGGAAACTGAAGTCCGTTTTCCAGGGGGTTCTTCTAAACCCAAGGATCAAACCTGGGACTCCTGCATTGCAGTCAGATTCTTTACCATCTGAACCACCAGAAAAGCTGATCTGGCTAGGGGCCTGAGATTCTGCAGAGCTAACACATTCCTAGGTGATGAAGACACCACTAGTTCATGGGCCAGTAAGTAACAAGACCTTACAGCATTCTGCTTCTCCTAGCAGTCGTTTCTCTAAACACTGTTTACTAGTTAAGTCTGTTTAAAGTTTTTAAGTGAGCCATTAGTATTAGCTATTAAAGCTAGTTGGTCAGTGGTGATTGTAATTTTTTCTTTATATATTACTGTATATTTGATTGATTAAAATGATACTTTTCAACATGAACCTGGAAAATAATGAAGTTAGGTAGGGGTGGAGCATGTTTATTAAAAATTCAAAAATCACATTCCTCAGCAAGGTAGAAGTGTATTAGGCATGGATCATGCCATGTCATCCATGAGCAAAAATCCATTTGTCAATTAAAAATATGATACAACTTCGTTAAACAATTTCATGAATTGTTTAGCAATTCATGAATTAATTAATTCTGTTAACAATTTCATGCCTTAGGATTGCTATGAGCACTACAGGGAATAAAGAAGATTTTTGCCCAATTCATAGTATCAGTTCAGTTCAGTTCAGTCACTCAGTAGTGTCCAACTCTTTGCGACCCCATGGACTGCAGCACGCCAGGCCTCCCTGTCCATCACCATCTCCCGGAGTTCACTCAGACTCACGTCCATCGAGTTCGTGATGCCATCCAGCCATCTCATCCTCTGTCGTCCTCTTCTCCTCCTGCCCCCAATCCCTCCCAGCATCAGAGTCTTTTCCAGTGAGTCAACTTTACATCAGTAATTATTAGCTTCCTTTCGGTGGCTTTTTGTTTTGTTTTACAGAGGAATAAAGCTTAATTTTTTCCCCCCAGTGGAAAAAATATGCTGCAACTGGTAGTAATATATTAAACAGTTATTTTCAAAGTTCTTTCATGTTCTTAATNTTACATCAGTAATTATTAGCTTCCTTTCGGTGGCTTTTTGTTTTGTTTTACAGAGGAATAAAGCTTAATTTTTTCCCCCCAGTGGAAAAAATATGCTGCAACTGGTAGTAATATATTAAACAGTTATTTTCAAAGTTCTTTCATGTTCTTAATTATCTTTGATCCTCATCACAGTAGTGAGGTAGTGAGTATAACTATCTCATTTTATTTATTTATTTTATTTTTGGTTACACTGGGTCTTTGTTGCTGGGCATGGGCCGCCTCCGGTTGCAGAGAGGAGGGGCTGCTCTCTAGTTGTGTTGCTTGGGCTTATTGTGGTGCCTGTTTTTGTTGTGAGCACAGGCTTTAGGGTGCATGGGCTCGGCAGTTGTGGCCCATGGGCTCTAGAGAACAGACCCAATAGTTGTACATGGGCTCAGGTGCCTTGCACACCATACAGGCTCTTCCCAAACCAGGGGTACAACCCCTATCCCCTGCATTGGCAGGTAGATTCTTAACCACTGGACTACCAGTGAAGCTCTACCATTTTATTTAAATAAAGTTTAATTTAGATTTGTCACAAAAATAATATAAGCTTATAGAAATTATATGGAAAAAATTAAAGGAAAATGTCATTGTGATCCATCATAAAATATTAATATTTGGGGTAGATTTTTTTCATATTTCTTACCAAATTAAGTGGAATGTAGATCTGAGCCTCCCTTACAAAGTTGCATTCTACTTTTGCCTCATATCATAATAGCTTATCATTTTAACATAATAATGATGTTTATTAGGTACATATTATTTTATTTCTCCAAATTATTAGAAGATTCACCCCACATTTCTTGAATACTTCTTACTGTACTGCTGACTTGTGGTTCTGCCTGGGTGTGTTTGTGTTTGTGGATATCCCACTATATTCTTGGGCTTCCCAGGTGACATTGGTAGTAAAGAACCCTCCTGCCAATGCAGGAGACATAAGATATGCAGGCTCAATCCCTGGGTTGGGAAGATTNCAGTACTTCTGTGTAGAGATAAGTATTACTAGCCATCCAGGTATAGAAATGGCTTTCAGGAATATCCCTACTGCCCTCTGTGCCAGCTCACCTGGGATCCTGTCCTGTAAAGTTGCAGAACCAGAGGGTACATTGCAATGTGACTTTTTCCTACAATTGATGGCCTGGTAAGTATTAATATGTGGGTCAGTGGAGAAGAAACAAAGACTAGAGGTAAAAGTCAGTCTATTGGAAGTTCTTCCAGTCACTAGATAGGTAAATTGTTAAGGAGAGAGAAGTCTATTTTTATCCTCCTAGTCAAAAAGGAAGTTCTATCCTGTCAGCAACATGCTCAGTAATGCCATGTACACAATTATCAATGTATCATGGTCTTTTCCCCTCTTTTGAAGGAAATTGTACATGTTAGAATTTATCTGTTAGTATGAAAGAACTCTAGTTTTAGTCTAGGGTAACTCTACAGCCACCAGGGACCAAGGCTCCTATATTTCTGCTTTTTCATCCTCAGTATGTGGCTTCCTTCCTGAAGATTGTCTCATGAATTCAGAATAATTACTGGTGTTTCAGCTATCATGTTAACCTTCCAGGAAGAAGAGAAAAATAAAAGGATGTGCCCTACAGCCAAATCAAATCCCGTTAAGGGGCTATTCCAGATATTTTTCATAGCATTTCCCTTTTGGTTAGAATTTAGTAATGTGATCATAACTAGATACAAAGGAGGTTGAGATGTGTAGTCTTTTCAAATAGGAAATTTGCTTCTAGAATACAACTTGGAAAATGGCAAGCAGGTGGACAAATGGAGACTTAACAAAGCAGAGAAAGCTGACATTTAAGCATCTGCAGTCAGGGACTTCCTTGGTGGTCCAGTGGTTAAGACTCCATACTGCCAATGCAGCGGGCCCGGGTTCCATTCCTGGTTGGGGAACTAGATCCCACATGCTGCAACAATAGCAGCGAAAAGCATCTGCATCAGAAAAGACAAAAATGGCTGAAGAATTGGAGTATCTGTCACTTTGAATGGGGCCTGGATTAAAAACAAGATTAGTAGAAAGTCTGTGTAAATCCCTGTTAGATCTCTATATGCCAGCCCTAACATTGCACAGCTGGGCACCTAAAACTTTCCCACCCTGACAGAAGACAGGTATTCTCACTGGAAAACTTGAACCAGAACTCTAGCCTCAGGCATATTTTAGGAAAGTAAGACAAAAAAGTAAAACAAGGAGGTAAAGTTAAATTTTATATCCTGCATTGTGAGAACTTAATTCCCTTGCCCTTATTCAACTCCTAGAATAATAGCAGCCATGTTTACACCCTCTTCTGAAACATGCAACAACAATACAAACAAAAAAACAACCCCAAAAGAAAAAACCCTACAGATGCTAATATTTGCACATCTACAAAGTAAGGCCTGAGTATAGGTCTATAGTAAACTGTACAGTGAAGCCATCAGTTAACAGCCCCTAGCTAAGCTTTTAACTCACTCCAGTGTTCTTGCCTGGAAAATCCCAGGGTCGGGGGAGCCTAGTGGGCTGCTGTCTATGGGGTCGCACAGAGTTGGACACTGAAGTGACTTAGCAGCAGCAACAGCCAAGCTTTTAAGCCATTCTGATGTTTCTCTCTTAAATAAGAACAGAGAGCAAAAAAATCGCTAGATGTTTATGGATGTCTCTGCAAGATCACCTTATTGGCACTCTAAAGGCCTGGAATTATAAATCCCAGTGTGTGTGTTAGTCGCTCAGTCGTGTCCAACTCTTTGCGACCCCACAGACTGTAGCCCACCAGGCTTCTCTGTCCATGGAGTTCTCCAGGCAAGAATCCTGGAGTGGGTTGCCATTTCCTTCTCCAGTAAATCCCAGAGATGCCTGCAACGGACATTTATGCTATTTCTGAAGCTTTCAGTTCAAGGAAGCATATGTTAGCCTGAAAGACTGCAGGTGATTTAAAAAAAGAAAAAAAAGTGTTCATGTCCGGTGTTCTGTGCTATAGTGTGCTCTGTCTTGTTTATTGTGCACAACAAGATTGACAGGGTGCTCCCAGCTCTAATGAGATGGCCTCTGATAGAGATCAGGACTGGCTTAAGAGCAGAACTCCAGGCTCTCAGCTTCTAAAATTACCCGACATAGCTGCTTGCCACTTTTCTACTGAAAATGAATTACTAGACTGCAACCAGACAACCCGTTAACATGGCAGCACAATTGAGGGACACTCAAGACCAAAGTTCCCATAATTTCCTGGGTGGTGTCAGGGAAGCAATGGAATAAGGAAGGAGCAGTTACATCAATCTCATTGATTTAATGTGACTGCTACATTCAGGAACATTTGAAAAGGGGCAGGATGGGAGGAGTCTAGAGAATTCATAGAGCAGAGACATCCAGTGCCTGGGGATGACATTGTCCCCATTACATGCTGTCTCTCTGACAATGGAGACTGCAGTTCAGATGAAGCAAAGCGAAGTGAAGTCGCTCAATCATGTCCGACTCTTTGCGACCCCATGGACTGTAGCCTACCAGGCTTCTCCATCCATGGGTTTTTCCAGGCAAGAATACTGGAGTGGGTTGCCATTTCCTTCTCCAGGAGATCTTCCCAAGTCAGGGATTGAACCCGGGTCTCCCGCATTATAGGCAGACGCTTTACCGCCTGAGCCGCCAGTCAAAGNTCCATCCATGGGTTTTTCCAGGCAAGAATACTGGAGTGGGTTGCCATTTCCTTCTCCAGGAGATCTTCCCAAGTCAGGGATTGAACCCGGGTCTCCCGCATTATAGGCAGACGCTTTACCGCCTGAGCCGCCAGTCAAAGTTCAGAAGGATGTGACTAAGCTTCATTTATTGATGGCAGCGTCCACAACCCTGGTAGGAGAAGACAAGGGAAAGTCAGCCTGAAGGGCCTAGTTACATACGGTGTGGCTGGCTGTACATGCCAATGTCTTAGCTTAGTTTTGTCTGAAAGCAGAGCTAGAGACATACTCTCTAACTTATTTGGAAGCTAATCCCAGAAAAAGCAGAGTGATACAGGCAAGGAGAGAGAGCCAGTAAAATGTATGCTATTGAATGGTTACCACTCTATAGGGCTTGGGGTCGATCCTACTTGTGCTGTGCTTAGTCGCTCAGTCGTGTCTGAGTGTTTGCCACCCCATGGACCCCAGGCTCCTCTGTCGATGGGGATTCTCCAGGAGAGAATACTGGAGTGGGTTGCTATGCCCTCCTCCAGGGGATCTTCCCAACCCAGGGATCGACCCTGGTCTCCAGCATTGCAGGCGGATTCTTTACCCTGTGAGCCACGAGGAAATCCCTCAGTCCTGCTTGGGACTCTCTGAAGAACTATAGAATCCTCTTGGAATTGTACGCTATTGATAAACTGCACATATAATTAAAGAAAACATAATATTTATATTATATATCTTGAAAAGTAAAAATAATTTAATTATAAAATTTATATAAAAATGATTTCACAAAACCCTATTCACAGAACTAAAGGTCTATTGATTTTTTAAAAATATTTATTTTATTTATTTGTTTGTACTGAGTCTTAGTTGTGGCATGTGGGACCTAGTTCCCTGACCAGGGATCGAACCTGAGCCGCCTGCATTGGCAACTTGAGTGTTGGTCACTGGACTACCAAGGAAATCCCTATTTATTGTTAATTAGAGCACAAGTATGGTTCTTGAAGTAGCATCAGTTTTTAAAATGCTGATGGATGAGATTAAAATTCATTTTGAAGAGACATGATTTGTAAAAGTCTCTAGTTTCTTGATGTTGGTTCCAGTGGTTGGCTCATTTGAAATTTGTATTAACTTCAAAGGAACTCACTTCTGTTTTTAGGGCTTGAGGGTTGAGGAGAAACTCCAATCCAAGAAGGGAGGTGGTCCATGAGCACCTCCCAGAGGAAGAAGAGAAAGAATAGGAGGTCTCTGCAGGAACTGTTTGCTTTCATCACGGGCAGTAATAAGGTCATACTGGAGGGGAGGTGGGTGTATGTGGCCTGGCAGCACGGGAGGCCTCTGCTTTCAGACCAAAGTCCACAGTTTGGAGGGACAGCAAGGAAGCTGTTGTTTGGAGTAGTTTATTGAGATGTGTTCACTCCTATTTCAGTGACCAGATCAGTCTTGTAACTTCAGTCATCATCTCCTTTTTTCCTGAGTATCTAGATCTCTCTTCATCTCTCTCTTTTACTAAGGAAGTATTATTTTATTATTTCTTCCTTTAGGATACAGTTGGTATTCGTCTGTACTCCCTCTGATTCTGCTAGGCTCTGAATCTTTGATAACTCTTTCTCTAGGCTTGTATCCTCCAGAGATGACTCAGTCACTGCATCCCCCCTTTGCACAGTGCCATCCTTGCCAAGGAACTGACACTTCTCTTAAATTGTGCCACCAGTGTTTGTGATTTTTCAGCCAGCATTTGTAAAAGCAGCATTTCCTCTTTCACATAAAGTCAGCTTTTAGACAAGTCTGAACAAATATACTAGGTTGCTTCAGTCATGTCCAACTCTTTGCAACCCTATGGACTAGAGCCTGCCAGGCTCCTCTGTCTATGGGATTTTCCAGGCAAGCCTACTGAAGTGGGTTGTCATTTCCTCCTCTAGGGGATCTTCCCAACCCATGGACTGAGCCAGCATCTCTTAGGTCTCCTGCATTAACAGTCAGGCTCTTTACCACTAGCGCCACATATGAGACCCACCAAAAGGCTGATGACTGGTGCACACATCTCAGACTCCAGCTGGAGGCTTCAGAGGGCAGGGCCTGGGTACCTCTCACCCACCAGGGCTCCATTACCACTGCTTGTAGCTTCCCAAGGACGCCTGAAGCCAAACTCTAGAGTGACTTAAATCCCTCCCATGAGACAAGCCCACCACAGAGTCCTGTGGAATAACCATGCCCCTACCCAGCTCATGAAAACTTCTGAGATCCCGCTAGTTATGCTGGCAACATCCCACACTAGCAACCTAAGCAAGCCAGCAGTGGAGCTGGTTCAGAGAATGGATGTGTGCTAAGTCACGTCAGTCTTATATGACTCTTTGCATCCCTATGGACTGAAGCCTGCCTTGCTTGCTGTCCATGGGAATCTCCAGGCAAGGATCCTGGAGTGGGTTGCCATTTCCTTTTCCAAGGAATCTTCTTGACCCAGGGATCAAACCTACGTCTCCTGTGTCTCCTGCATTGCAGGCAGATTCTTTACCACCGAGTCAGCAAGGAAGCCCGAGAGAATGGATAGGTCAAGGTTTTAGTTTCTTTCAGTTTCTTCCACTGAACCCCTCCTCTCTTCTTAATTAAAAAAAGAAAAAACGTGTACCTTTCTTTTTTCAAGCCATGCTGTGTGGCATGTAGCATCTTAGTTCCCCTCCTAGGGATTGAGCCTGTGCCCCCATTAGTGGAACTCAGAGTCAGGAAAAGTCCTGAAATATTAGTTTTTATTAAGGTGAAACATACGTTCTGTGAATACATTTCTTAAATGTATATAATTTGATGACTCTTGACAAATATATACACCTGTATAACCAATATGACAGTCTGGATGTAGGACAGTTTCATCACCTTCAAAAAGTTCCTTCATCCCCCCCTTCCAGGAATCCTTACTTCCTGAAGGCAGTCGTCTCTGATTTTTATCGACATATATGAATTTGAACTCTTGGCATAAATGGCATCATGAGAATGTATTCTTTTGTATCAGGCTTCTTTTTTTCAGCATCATGTGTTTGGGGTTCATCCATGTTGGTCCATGTCTTTCATTCTGAGTTGAATGCCATTGTACAAACACACATAATTGGACATCATCAGCCCACCGTTCTAGCTCCCCATTCACTTCACTGCCTCTGACCTCACATCAACAAGGCAGCCCCCTAGCTCTGCAAGAAGAATCCCTCATTGAGTGCCAGGGATCCTCAACCACAAAATAAGAGGCCACCACATCCTCTAGTTCACATTAGCTTCCCTCCTTTTAAAAAATGTTTGCAATCTATTTGTTAAGGAAACTGGGTAGCTACTCCTATAGATTCCCACGTAGTGAAACTTGTTCACTGCTTTCCTCTGGTGTTGGACAGTACAGATACAGAATACTTCCAATATCAAAGAAAGTTCTGTTAGGCAGTGCTGAGCTATAGACTGGATCACTCAATGTTTTTGCAAGAGTATACTGATATGAACTTCCTTCAAGAGGGCATATAACTGGTTGTTTCTTTGTGTTAATTGAACAACCATTCATGGTCATTGCCTAGAGCCATTAATTCTCTAGAAGTTGCAAAACTGTGATATTTTAATCCTATCCCTGGAGAAGGAAATGGCAACCCCTTCTAGTATTCTTGCCTGGAAAATCCCATGGATGGAGGAGCCTGGTGGGCTCTGTAGGCTTTGTGTCCCTGGTCACAAAGAGTCGGACACTGAGCAATTTCACTTTAATTCTATTGTTCCTTCTTTAATTCTATCATTCCTTCTTTATTTTACTGACTGAAATACTTTTAGAAAGAAAACTTCTCTCATCAACCATTTGGGTTTCCTCGAGGTATAAGTTTATACAGAGAAGTTAGGTTCAAAAGGTGATCAATCAGACTTATTTTTTAGTATGAGTGGGACCTTGCACATTTACAAATAAATGATGCTTTTATTCATCTTACTTATTGATACTCAAATTGTCCCCTCTTTAGCTATTACTGCCTTTTGAATCCTTTTGACAGGACTTCAGAGGACTTTGATAGCTTCTTTACTTCTGATTTGACAAAATATTCTAGACTTATTCTCTACATTTCTTTCCCCAGACCTGACATTAGCCACTCTTTCTTTCTTTCTTTCTTTCTTTTTTTTTCTCAAAGGANAGGACTTCAGAGGACTTTGATAGCTTCTTTACTTCTGATTTGACAAAATATTCTAGACTTATTCTCTACATTTCTTTCCCCAGACCTGACATTAGCCACTCTTTCTTTCTTTCTTTCTTTCTTTTTTTTTTTAGCCACTGTTTCACAGTCATGGTTCCTTTGAGAAAAAAATTATATTTAAAGACTATAGTCCATGCTTTCAGGGTGCTAAGTGCTACTGGTCATTGTTTCTAAGCCTGTTCAGTGGACAAAGCTAAGAAATAGTATTTAAATTGAGGTATAATTGACATTGGGGAAGGAAATGGCAACCCACTCCAGAATTCTTTCCTGGAGAGGAGGCTGGCGGGTCACAGTCCATGGGGTCACGAAGAGTCGGGACATGACTGAAGCAACTTAGCATATTTGCGTATAATTGACTTGTAACATTGTATTAGTTTTAGGTGTACAACATAATGATTTGATAGATGTAGATATTGAGAAATGCTTACCACAAAAAGTGTCTTCAACATGCATTACAACACACACATAAAAATTTTTGCTTACTTGTGATGAGAACTTTTAAAATTTACTTTCAGCAATTTTGAAATACATGACACAGGATTGTGAACTCTAGTCACCATGCTGCACGTTTTACCCCCAGGACTTATGTTCTCACTATTGGAGAGTTGTACCTTTTGATCACCTTCATTCATTTTCTTCAGCTCCTTCACCCTGGCTTTGGCAGCCATCAGTCTGTTCTCTGTATCTACAAGCTCCATTATTTTAGATTTCATAGGTAAGTGAGAAGTAGAGGAAAACAACAGAATGGGAAAGACAAGAGATCTCTTCAAGAAAATTAGAGATACCAAGGGAACATTTCATGCAAAGATGGGCTCAATAAAGGACAGAAATGGTATGGACCTAACAGAAGCCGAAGATGTTAACAAGAGGTGGCACGAATACACAGAAGAACTGTACAAAAAAGATCTTCATGACCAAGATAATCACGATGGTGTGATCACTCACCTAGAGCCAGACATCCTGGAATGTGAAGTCAACTGGGCCTTAGGAAGCTTCACTATGAACAAAGCTAGTGGAGGTCATGGAATTCCAGTTGAGCTATTTCGAATCCTAAAAGATGATGCTGTCAAAGTGCTGCACTCAATATGCCC
>SJYV01050388.1:30253-66531 GCA_006410875.1 Neotragus pygmaeus
TAACGGCCGCGACGCAGAGCCCGGCGGGGCTAGCCTGCACCTCCCCGCCGGCCGGCCCGGGGCTCGCCGTGGAGGAGCCCCTCCCGAGGCCGGCGGGGAGTCCCCGGGCTGCTCGGGGCCTGGGCGGGACTCGCGCCGCCGCCCTCCCGCCCGGCCTTCCGCCCCGGCGCGGCCCCGTCTCCGGGCCCCGCCGCCCTTGACCGCCCCCCGCACCTGGGCGGCTGGCCGGTGCCTATTCCTCGCCGAGAGAACAGGAGGAGCGCCGGCTGCCCCTGGCTGGGAGCCACGGACACTCCCCGCCTCCGCCCCTGAGAGTTCCTCGGGCGAGCGCCAGCGTCTCGCCCCTTTGTCGCTGTGCAGGGATAAAGCCGCGCATCTCACCACCTAGATGGGAAGGAATTGGGGATGGTGAGAGCGCGTTACGGAATAGTGCGTACCTTGGGCCTTACGACTCTCTTTCCCTGTAGTCAGTAGTCTGGTTTACTTACAGGTGGCGCTGGTTCAATTTTATTTGTTGCACAATTTTATACTGTATACAAAGGATAACTTCAGTGAATGAGATTTATGTATTTTTCTTTAAAGTTTTGAGTGCAGTGTAAACACCCATCATAATGGTTTGGATAGACTTCCCTGGTCGATTCTGTTGCATTCAGCCCACCCGCCCCGCTTTGGAGAATTCTGTCTGCATAGTTTCTAACGTTGACTTATAGCTGTGTCTTTCTCCCTCGGTAGGAGCCAGAGGGAATGGAGGGGATTAATAGACATTTTCGTTACACTGGGCTTGCTTAATTTACTCCACAGCCCTCCTCCCCATCACAGTCTTTATAGTTATGCAAGATTATCTTGTAGTACATAAGGGAAAGCTGAAATTCAGAGTTTCAATGACTTACCTGGGGCTTCACGGCTGGAAATATATTGGAGCCTTTGACTCCAGAGCCATCATTTGAGAAGTAAATTTTAAGTCTTTTTTAGAAACTTGATTTCTGCTAATAATATATATATATGTATGTCACAACTATAGACTAAGTTAACATACTTTAACATCCTAAGTATGCCTGTGTTTACATGTCTTTGCTCAACTTGTTTATCAGCATATTACACAGAAAGCAAGCGAAATATAATTTGGGTAAGGTTAAAAAAATTCCTACAGTTAAACAGACCACTTGAATACAGAATAAGATTGCAGTGCACCAACAAAAAAATGTTTCCAATTCTAATGGCCACAGAGGCCAACCAAGGTAATATGAATGAATGAGTGAAGGTGTCAGGTTAAAGCCCAATAGAATGGTGTGGACTGTCGCAAATGGAAAGAACATGTGCCATCTCAAGGGGACAGCGGCTGTTACCAAGCTTTAGCTAATAACGGCTGTATAGACATTTGGACTCTTGGCCACATCGTTTTAATTTTCAAAAGAAGTCAAAAGCCTGTATTTTGTGTGTGTAAACTGTCAGTTTCAAACTGTTGGCAGTTTCTAAATTGATTTATACGAAACTGCTATTTTTATAGTTTTAAAAGCTATAAAATATCGGTATTTCAGCACTTTTTGTTAAATGTTTATAAACATTGTGCAGGCCTAATAACACACATACACATGTGATGCATAATCTCTGATCTAGATAATCAAGAATGATAATTGAGATTTATTAATTTCCTTTTCCATCTTTTCCACAACTTTTTAACATTGCCACTGGGCAATGGAGGGTGGGGAGGGCAATAAAAATCTAGGAGGTTTGAAGTAGTGAAATTATAGTGATCCTAACATTTGTTGAGTACTCATTGTGTACCAGGCACTGTACTAAAAACTTTACATATATTATTTTATTAAGTTTTCAATAACCTTATATAACAGATGAAAATGTGAGATTTTAGACAGATGAAGGATCTTGACTAAAATTGCTCAGCTGTTGATTAGTGTTATGAAAGTAGAATCAGCACATGTAACCTTAATAGCTTTTTTTGTACAAGATGGCATATAGTTTAACTACCAATATGATACCTAGACACATTTTAATTTTTTAACATTTGTTATGCTTATAAAGAAGATCATTGGGATAAATGTTAAATGGGGTATAAAATTATATACAATATGTTTTCAGTTATATAAAAAATGAAGAAGGGGAAAACTATATAAACACATAATCCACACATATAGAAAATAAGCCTAGAAGGAAATCCCTTTGAGTGGTTTTCTTTATCCTGTTTTCAAATTCTAATTGTTAGTTTTATAACAAAGTCAAGTTTTATTTAAAAATTTTCTTTAAAATAGCTGTTGTAATATATATAATAAAGCACAAGACATTATAACGTAGGTTAGCAAAAAATTTGTTAGAAATAAAATTCAGCAAAAGAACTAAGGAAAGGTTTAAAAATACATTTTGTAATTTTATAATTTGTGTTATGTTTCTCTTCACTGGTGAAATAAGATGTGATTTGGGAAGAATATTAATTTTAAATTTTTGTATAATTTTTTTTAGTGGCAGATATAGTTTTCTAGTGAAACAAAGCAATGCCCAAATCTCAAATAAAGCATTCCTGTTTTGATACTTAACATCATGTTAGGTTGGGGAGCATCGATCAAGTACTTCTCTTGGACATACTTAGTAGCATTCTTTGGTTATAGTGTGTATGCTGCTAAGTTGCTTCAGTCATGTCCGACTCTGTGCAACGCCATAGACGGCAGCCCACCAGGCTCCCCCGTCCCTGAGATTCTCCAGGCAAGAACATTGGAGTGGGTTGCCATTTCCTTCTCTAATGCGTGAAAGTGAAAAGTCCCTCAGTCATGTCTGACTCTTTGCGACCCCATGGANCATAGACGGCAGCCCACCAGGCTCCCCCGTCCCTGAGATTCTCCAGGCAAGAACATTGGAGTGGGTTGCCATTTCCTTCTCTAATGCGTGAAAGTGAAAAGTCCCTCAGTCATGTCTGACTCTTTGCGACCCCATGGACTGCAGCCCACCTGGCTCCTCCATCCATGAGATTTTCCAGGCAAGAGTACTGGAGTGGGGTGCCATCGCCTTCTCTGATAGTGTGTATGAGGCTTACATTAATATTGGTGTAAGTGGTGATGTAGAAAAAAGCATTAAACAAAATCCAGCCGAATTCATGATAGGAAGTCTCAGCAAACTAGTAATAGAAGGGAACTTCCTCAGCTTATGGGCATCTATGAAAAACCTTTAGCTAACAACATTTAATGATGAAACTGAATGCTTTCTCCTTAAAATCAGAACAAGGATGTCAACTCTTAAAACCACTATTCAACATTTTATTGCGGGTCCTAACCAGTGCAACAAGGCAAGAAAAATAAAGACATAAAAATTATAAAGGTAAAAGTAAAACCTGGCCCTGTTCTTAGGTGACATGTTTGTTTACATAAAGCTACAGTAACTAATAGTTTCCTTAAGT
The DNA here is from genome assembly GCA_006410875.1 of Neotragus pygmaeus. NCBI lineage: Eukaryota > Metazoa > Chordata > Mammalia > Artiodactyla > Bovidae > Neotragus > Neotragus pygmaeus. Next base: position 33,657 of record SJYV01050388.1, read on the forward strand.
TACCAGAATATGAAGTAAATTTAGTGACAGTTCTATTTGTATATACTAACAGCAAACAACAAAAACTTTAAAAATTCCTTTTATCTTAGTATCAAAAAACATACTTAGGAATAAGTTTTGCAAAACCACGTTAAAAACCTTTGCATTGAAGATAACAACACATGATCAAGAGCAATCAAAGACCAACATAAATTAATAAATATACTGTGTTCTTAGATTGGAAGGTGAACTGTTATCAGTTCGATCCCAGTTGATTATATTATAGATTCAAGGTATTCGTGATCAAATGCTTTTTAAAAATAGGAACAAATTAATTCTAAAATATATTAATATGCAAAGGATCTAAATAGCCAAAATAATTTTTAAAAAGGTCACTGAAGCTGGAAGGCTTATATTCCCTGACTTAAAGATCTACTAAAAAGTTACAATAATCAAAATAGTTTGTTATTGACCTAAGGATAGACAAATAGATCAATAGAACAGAAAGAAGGTCCATAAATAATCCACACATAGAGTCAATTGATTTTTTACATATAGAGTCAATTGATTTTTTACAAAGGCACTAAAGCCTTTAGAAAAAAAAATCTTTCCACCAAATGATACTGTAACAACTGGAAATATATGTAGGGGAAAAATGTACTTTGACCTCTATCCCACATAATTTGAACTGGATCATTAATTGATATGTAAAAGATAAAATGGTAAAGCTTTTAGAAGACAGCAAAGGAAAATATCTGTATGACTTAGGGATAGGCAGATTTTTTTAGACAAAGTCTAAAGACAAAGTCATTTTTAAAGACAAAGTCATTACCTAAAAGGGAATATTGAAAAATCACATTTCTCCAAAATTAAAATTTCTGTTCATTAAGAAATTTAATAGGTGAGCCAGGGACTGGGAGAAAGTGTTCAGAAAGCATATATCTCACAAAGGTCTTTTTCTAAGAATAGTAATGAACTTTTTTTTATAAGTCAACAATGAAAAGACAAATGTTATTATTAAAAATGGACAAAAAACTCCTACATGTTCAAGAGAAATACATATGAATGTCCAACTAGCACGTGAAAAAGTGCTCAGCATCAGTTGTACAACACAAATGTACAAATTGAAATGCAAAAATTGCAATGCAAATTGAAACCGCTGCAAGATCTCACTTAATACCCTCTTGAATGGCTAAAATTCAAAAGACTGACAATACAAAGTGCTGACAGAGATGGGCAGAACTGAATCGTACATGTTGTTGGTAGGAGTATAAAATGTTAACAACTATTTTGCAGAACTGTTTGGCGGGTTCATAGACATTAAATATACATATCCTCTTTAGCCCAGAAATTCTGACCCTAGAATAAATGACCCATAAGCATGTAAAGATGTTGAACCTAACTGGTGTTTATAGAAATTAAAATTCAAATAATGAGATACCCATTCACTTTATATCCTTCAGAATGGCAGGGAGTGAGGAGTTGGATTCTTAGGAATTCTGATGCATGTCTTGAGGAGTATAAGCTGATCTGGCCATTTTGAAGAACATGTAGTAAAGCTGAAGATATGTATACTCTCCAGCCTGTTAACTGCATGGCTAGTGGTACATCCCAGAAAACTATGCTACAGCACAATTTGCAGTTAAAAAAAGGAAGCATATTAAATGCTCACCCATAGAAGTATGTGTAAAATTGTGGTTTATCCATAACAATACCAGTACAGAATTAAAATGAGTGAACTAGAGCACCATGGAGAAATGTCAAGGGGGGAAAAGGCAAGGTTCAAAATTTTACAGGTAATCTGATACCATTTATATAGATCTGCAGTAGAAATACAAAGTTATGTAGAGGAATGATGAACACCAGTGATTATTTCTAAGGAAGAAGGAGACAATATCTTACTTCTTAAAAAATACTAAAAATTACAAGTATAGTAATTATTCAGGCATAATAAATCTTGTTGATGGATACATGGGTGTTTAATATAAAAATAGATGACACCAGAAATACGAAAATAAATGAAAAAAAAAACAGTTAACAGATGGAATGGAGACTGAATGAGAGCCAGTTCTTTTGAGAAGGTTCATTCCCTCAGACGTCTGGGATTCTAAGTCTCTACGACACATTGCTCTAGCCTCCTTTATATATCTAGTATACTTTTCTGTCAACCACTCACATTTGGTTGATGGAATTGGTTGCCTCTGAAGGTACTCATTTGAATTCTAGCTTTGCTACTGGCTGTGTGTATCTTTGGGCAAAGTAACTGCTCTCCTTTCAGTCTCCTTGACTGGTAAATGGTAACAGTAATGTGTCCTTCACTTATTAATACAGCAGGTATATTCTGAGGCCTCCTAAATGGCAAGCAACTATGCTAGGTACTGAGATATATTAGTGAAGACATCTGCTTTAGAAGTGATTCTCAACCTTGAGCCTCAGAATTGCCTATGAAACCCTTAAAAAATTAAACATAACTGGGGCTCACCATGGGAAGCTCAAATTAGGTCAGGGATTAAAGGATCAGGCTGGAATGCCTGCTTCTATGACATCTCCTTTATAGATGATTCTAATATTCAGGAATGGTTGAGAATTTTTGCTGTTAGTCTGTGTTTTATGGGAGTAGGAATTGTGTCTTTCTTGTTCTCCATCATAGTCCTAGAGCCTGACCCATAGTACATACTCAATAAGTATTTGTTGAATGAATAAATGAAAGAAAAAGACATTGTTATTGTCCTCTAAATCTAAAGTTAACAGTCACTCAGGAAAGGCAGGCAGTTAAGCATGGTATAGTGAATATTTAAAATAAAATAATAAAAATAAAATGAAGTTGTCATGATATCAATGTAGTACTGGCTGCTTGGTCAGTGTTAGTTGAATCTTTATGTAATTCTTAAATTCATATCTCTAGCTTTAATCACTGACTTCTAGTCTTGAGAAAAAATAAAATTGAATTTGTATAACCACAGTTTTCAGTTGCTCATATAATAGAACTTTTATGGCTGTTCCACCATCACCTCAAATTTGGCATTTCCAAACGTGAAAGTTTCTTCTTTTGCCTCTCCTCAGTCTTCAATCTCTCTTTTCCAGCTATCTAATTTTTATCTTAGACACCATCTTTCTTCCATTTCCCCGAGTTAGAAGCTTTGTACTCATCTTTGGGCCCTTTTTTCTACAAAGTATGTTTTGAAATACTCTTTAATTCCTCTAAGCCATGTTTTGTGCTCATAGCTGGTTTTGAATCTAAGAGCTCCATGAGACAGTAGGATGTAGTCATTAGGAAGCCAGACTAGTGTCAGATTGTGGGAGTTTGCTTCCAGCTCTGTCTCTTGCTGACTTGGTGATGTTAGGTGACTTTATCTGTCTGTACTCTCATCTGTAAACAACATTTGTAAAGATTTGTTATGGGAATTAAGTGGTCTTAAGGTGAACAGTAGCTGGTATATAAATGCATTATAAATGTCAGTTTTTAATGCTAAGGGTTTTTTGTCTCTTCAGTTAAATGGTAAATCCTGAAGAGAAATATCATGCTGTGTTTCCTTGGTGTCCCCTCTTTAATACCTATGACAGTAGAAAGCATGTAAGTGACTCAAAAATACTTGCCAGATTTGAGGTTCTGGTAGTTATTTTTGCTTTATGTTTACTAATAAAGCATCGATTTTTTAAAGCCTGAGAAAGAACTTTAGGACTTCTTTAGAATCTTATTGCTATCTGAAAACATTTAACATAAAGATGAAATTATAGTGAGACAAATAAATGTGTTCTTAATGAATAATTAATAGTACTCTGTATTTTGACAGTTGAAAAGTCTTGTAATAGAAGTAACTTTCAAGAGTGCATATGTTCTATATAAAATAAATAACCAACAAAGACCTACTGTATAGCACAGGGAACTGTACTCAATATTTTGTAATAACCCATAAGGGGAAAGAATTTGAAAAGGAATGTGTAGAAAATATATAAAAACTAAATCACTATGCTGTACACTTGAAACTAATACAATGTTGTAAATCAACTATACTTAAGTTTTAAAAAAGCAAAAAAATTAAGTGAATGTGCTGGATCAGTATCCTCAACCTGAATAAACATAAAAGCCACCTAGAGTGCTTATAAAAATACAAATTTCCAGACCTCTTGAATCAGAATCTCTAAGATTTAGAGCTGAGAATTTGTTGTTTTATTTTTTCTTTCTTTTCTAAACCCCTGGGTGATTCCTATGAGAGACAATTTTAGACAATTCTAGTCCGGAAACTATACTTTCTTCTGAAGTTTTCAACTGAATTTCTGTAGGCAAAATATTTGAATCTAGCTATTCATATTTCTTTACCTTATTTCTAAAATACTTCAGGCCTGAGGACTTGCGCCGTGAGTTTGGTCGATATGGCCCTATAGTAGACGTTTACATTCCACTTGACTTCTACACCCGCCGCCCAAGAGGATTTGCTTATGTTCAATATCCTTTATGTTACTGTGTGCATGTGCATAGACTACATACATGTACATATACATACATGTATATATACACATACTCAGGAGCATATTTTATGAAATAATATTGCCTAATTAAATGTGTTTATTTCTTTATCTCAGAAAATCTAAAGCAGTCCACAGTAGCTGGCAAGCGCCCCTCAGTTTGAACCAACCTGTTAGCTAGAATCCAAGCATAAACCGAGCAGGCGAGACAAAAGGCACCTAAAGTTCAAGCATCAAGGAGTAAAGAGGGAGGGTGGACACAGATATAAAGACCTGGAAGAGGGGAAGTCTTTACCAAGCAAAAGACAAAGCCAACACCAGGTTGAGACTTCGGCTTTCCTACATTTACTCAGAGTTCCAGGATCAAAGCCAAGTCTGATTTTGTTGGTTCTGCGTCTCTTATAAAGTCCATCTTGCAAGCCCTAAAGAATAAAGGTCAAGGTTCAAGATCAAGTGACACTGAGGTAATTGCCTAAGTCTCATTTTGTATTGCATTACTTGAACTTTTTCTGTTTTTAAAAAGTTAAACCAGTGACAACCTCCTGAAAAACAGCTAGTTGGTTTATATAGTTTGTTTCCATTTTAGTTAGGTTTATTATATAATTTACATAGATAGGGGAGTTCAGTGGGATATATAATTCCAGATGTTAACAGATTGTTTATAGATGTTAACAGATTGTTTATAGATGTTAACAGATTGTTTATATATTTCTTTTATAATTATATCCAAAGTAATAAAAACATAAAGGTATTTTAAAGCAGTAGGTTCAAAGTCAAATATGATCACTTTTAAAGTACTAAATCGGTGTTGAATATGTTTTAGCTCACTTGTATGTGTGTACTTTTGTTTATAAGTAATTTCTCCTAAATTAATTAATTTATTTTTCTCCTAAATTAATTTAAAAGGCATTTTAATGAAAGAGTAATTTTAATTTCAGAATGAAGGCTTCTGTGTACTGATTTTTACCTGAAATACTGAAAAACCTGGTAAATCCTTTACCTAAGAGCAGGGAGTGAGTCCTGCCTAAATGTTTTATTTGATAACACTAGCCAGTGTTGGACTTATTCCCATGTTTCAAATTGCATGCATTCTACAGCTTTTAATGTATACATTAAAAGTACAGTTAGAGATTTGTTTCTGTTCTTTTTATTTTCAGACTCACTCTTCAGAATCATAATGGGGCATTTGTTTTGATAGTGGTATTTTTTCTGATTTTTCAATTATGTTAGAGATATGACCTTAAAAACTTGAGCTTGTTTTTCCTAATAATTTCATGCCACCTGTAAATTATTTTTTAAAAATAATATTTTTGATATCTGATGTTCAAAGTGTNGGGGCATTTGTTTTGATAGTGGTATTTTTTCTGATTTTTCAATTATGTTAGAGATATGACCTTAAAAACTTGAGCTTGTTTTTCCTAATAATTTCATGCCACCTGTAAATTATTTTTTAAAAATAATATTTTTGATATCTGATGTTCAAAGTGTCCTTAACAGCTAGTCATATTTGAAGATGTTCGTGATGCTGAAGATGCGCTTTATAACCTCAATAGAAAGTGGGTATGTGGCCGTCAGATTGAAATACAGTTTGCACAAGGTGATCGCAAAAGTAAGTGTGACTTAATAGCAGATCTTGCTTTTTTAGCAGGATGAGTTTCAGCAATGACAAGTTTTTTAATTTAAAATTATTTCAGAATATAATACTATTTGAGTGGCTTATTTATTGAATGATTGTTTATTGAGGTTTTCAGGTAATGAATTATAAATCTGGAACTTCATATTCTAGCACCAGGCCAGATGAAATCAAAAGAACGTCACCCTTGTTCTCCAAGTGATCACAGGAGATCAAGAAGCCCTAGCCAGAGGAGAACCCGAAGCAGAAGTTCCTCATGGGGAAGGAATCGGCGGCGGTCGGATAGCCTTAAAGAGTGAGTACAAAGGAAAGGGGATTGAAAACTCAATTTTCTGCTGTTTCCAGAAGACATTTTAAAGAGTTTTCAAAAACAGGACACCAGAATCATTTTATTTAATATACATAAACAATCAACTTTTTTAGAAGAATATGCTCCTCTCAGTTTATAACGTATTGTTATTTTAACTTGGGTTTGTTAGATACCTTTCAGTGTGTTCATTTTATCTTTCTAGTAGAAAGATAATATATACTGAGGAAAAAAGCAAAAATTTAAAAGTTGTATACTTGACAATAAAATGAGAATTTTAAATAAAAAATTTTTTAAATGAACCCCCAAATTAAGAATCTGAGGCCTGATAATTAAAAACTCATATGAAATAAAATATAATCATTTGTGAAAGGAAGTTGACCAAAATGTGAATCAGTGTATTTATAAAAAGCAAATTATTTCAAGAATAAATTCCAAGTATGGTAGCACTGTAGGAAGAAAATATAAAAGTAGTAGATTTTTCAGAAAAAGATATTTACAAGTTATCTATTTTTCCTGCTAGGAGTTAGTTTCTGTTAGAATAATAGGAAATTGCAGTGGAAATTACTTGATGATGCTGTTTTAGCCATAACTGAAATTGTATTAGCATACCTAAATTCTACCACTTACTGTTTTTCTCTTGAGTTTTAATGCTGTAATTTTTTTTATAGGCATATAGAATTTTAAGGTGAATCCTGTTCTTAGAGATTGATCAGTGTTTACGCTAGTATCCTCTTTCTATGAGTAATAAAGAGTTGACTCTCCTGGGGCTTCCTTCATAATCCAGTGGTTAAGTCTTCAGGCTTCCACTGCAGGGGACTTATCTTGGGTTTGATCCCTGGTTAGGAAACTAAGCTCCCACATGCCACATGGCGCAGTTAGTGATAAGAGAGTTGGCTCTCCTGGGCCATATATCTAAGCTGTCCAGTGACAACATAACCTCAAATCAGAGCTGATCTGTAGAGCTGCTCACTTTCACTCCACTCCCTCCGTTCCTCAACTCCCAGGAGCCTATACAAGGAAGATCCCAACATAGGGTGTATGTACCTGAGCTAGACAGTCTTTACCCCGAGTACCTAGTTCTAAAAACAAGACTGTAAAGTGGCCTGGCTCCAGTCCCTCCAACCAAGTGGAAAGAAAAGACAAGAAGAGAGAAATGTCTGAGAATTCTGATTACTAGAAAATGTGGCCCACTGAGAGCCCTAGAATCTTAACATATCAGATCAGTCCCTCTCCTTGGGTTTGAACCAAATGTTTTGATTTTGGCACATTCTTAGGCATGCAAGTAAGAGGAAACCTTGAGTTCCTTTTATAAGCCAGGAGAACCCAGGTCAGGATTGAGCCATCACCAAGGTGGGTAAAGAAATATTTAGGAACAGTTATGTTTTGGTCTGGAATTTGATTCTTTTTATCATACTGGGTCTAATAGTGTAAGAATATAAACCTCCCATGAATCTGTGGAGAATAATCCATTTTGTTCCATACTGATTGATTATTTGAGATTTTGACACCAATGTACTCAAATACAAGTTACATTTATAGAACCTAAAATGTGGTGAGACAAATTAAGAAATTTTATATGCCATGTGTATAGCAAAGTCACACCAATACCACTAGTATCGCTTCTGACTTCACAAAGGACATGAGTAGTATGAATGATATTCAGCATTTCACATTACTATAAGTTAATGGTTTATATACAAAAAATCAAACTAGATGTAATATTGTACCTAAAGCAATACTTTCCTAACTTACTAAATGATAACCAGTGGTCTTGGTGAAAAAGAGTAAAAGAAAAGGAGAAAATTGTCCATCTGATTCATTAAAAATATAAGCTGTTCCAAATGCATTAGAGCCTTAATCAACCAACTTTTCTCCTGATTGATCTAGAGAAGTGAATATTCACAGCATTTTCTGCCTTCTAGTGGCAGTAAAGTATACTACTTGTCCGGAGAAAAATAAACAAACAAAGACTGTCAGTTCCCAGTCACTGTGGAGTATCAGGAATAGAAAGAACCACATTTTCTGATAAGACAGTACAGTTCTACTTTGTTCTAGTTACAGTTCTAGAGGTTAAGACTATTAATTAACCTCTCTGACCTCAGTGGTTTTTGTTTGCAGTTACAGTATTTGTTGTTCAGCCATTCAGTCCTGTCAGACTCTTCAAGACCCCATGGACTACAGCACGCGGAGGGTTCCCTGTCCTTCACCATCTCCTGGAGTTTGCTCAAACTCATGTCCATTGAGTTGATGCCATCCAACCATTTTATCCTCTGTCACACCCTTTTCCTGCCTTCACTCCTTCCCAGCATCAGGGTCTTTTCCAGTGAGTCAGCTCTTTGCATCAGGTGGCCAGAGTATCAGAGGTTCAGCATCAGTCCTTCCACTGAATATTCAGGAATGATTTCCTTTAGGATGGACTGGTTGGATCTCCTTGCTGTCAAAGGGACTTTCAGGAGTCTTTTCCAGCACCACAGTTGGAAAGCATCAATTCTTTGGGGCTCAGCCTTCTTTATGGTCCTGTTCTCACATCTGTACATGACTACTGGAAAACCATACAGCTTTGACTATACAGACCTTTGTTAGCAAAGTGATATCTCTGCTTTTTAATATGCTGTTTAGGTTTGTCACAGCTTTTCTTCCAAGGAGCAAGTATCTTTTAATTTCCATGGCTGTGGTCACCATCTGCAGTGATTTTGGAGCCCAAGAAGATTGTCTGTCACTGTTTCCTTGTTTCCCCACTATTTGCCATGAAGTGATGGGACTGGATGCCATGGTCTTCATTTTTTGACTGTTGAGTTTTAAGCCAACTTTTTTACTCTCCTCTTTCATCTTCATCAAAAGGCTATTTGCTGTTCACTTTCTGCCATCACGGTGGTGTCATCTATGTATCTGAGGTTATTGATATTTCTCCTGGCAATCTTGATTCCAGCTTGTGCTTCAGCCAGCCTGGCATTTTGCATGAGGTACTCTGCATATGAATTAAATAAGTAGAGTGAAAATATACAGCCTTGATGTACTCTTTTCCAAGTTTTGAAACAGTCCATTGTTTCATGTCCTGTTCTGTTACTTCTTGAGCTGCATATGGTTTTCTCGGGAGGCAGGTAAAGTGATCTGGTATTCCCATCTCTTGAATTTTCTACAGTTTGTTGTGATCTACACAGTCAAAGGCTTTAGCATCGTCAATGAAGCAGAAGTAGATGTTTTTTGAAATTCCCTTGTTTTTCCTATGATCCAATTTTCTAAATTCAGCCTGTACATCTGGAAGTTGCACTGTTGATCCCTGACTTAAAAGATTTTGAGCATTACCTTGCTAGAACGTCCAATGAGCTCAATTGCTTGGTAGTTTGAACATTCTTTGGCATTGGACTTCTATGGAATTGGGATGAAAACTGACCTCTTCCAATCCTGTGGCCATTACTGAGTTTTCCAAATTTGCTGGCCTATTGAGTGCAGCACTTTAACAGCATCATCTTTTAGGATTTGAACCAGCTCAGCTGGAATTCCATCACCTCCCATCAGCTTTATTCATAGTGATGCTTGCTAAGGCCACTTGACTTCACATTCCAGGATGTCTGGTTCTAGGTGAGTGATCACACCATAGTGGTTATCTGGGTCATTAAGACCTTTTTTGTATAGTTTTTCTGTGTATTCTTGCCACCTCTTCTGAATTTCTTCTACTTCTGTTATATCCATACCGATTCTGTCCTTTATTGTACTCATCTTTGCATGAAATGTTCCCTTGGTATCTCTGATTTTCTTGAAGAGATCTCTAGTCTTTTCCATTTTGTTGTTTTCCTCTGTTTATTCGCATTGTTCACTCAGTACTTCAATCTTTCAGCTGCTGTTTTTTGCTAACCTCTTAGAGTCTTACATGTGCAATGTTGATGGTGGCCAGTGACTTAAGGAAAATTTATAGGCATAGTTTAGGGTGAGGTGAGGTGGTTTGTCTGCATTTTCCTCATCTCTGGGATTTTTGTCTGTTAAGTCTTAGCCATTTTGATGGCCCTGAATTCTAATTTGTCTCTTCAGTTTAGTCTAGTAGCTATTTTCTAGCTGGGCTTAATTCTCCCATTCTGGCTTTTGGAAAACAGTCTCAGGAAGAGAGCCATGGCTTGTAACCCTTCAAGTTCTGCTTTTGTTGGTTATTCTCCAGTGCCTTTTAACAGTTGTTTTATAAGTGTTGTCAGTTCAGTTCAGTTCAGTCACTCAGTCATGTCCGACTCTTTGCGACCCCATGAATCGCAGCACGCCAGACTTCCCTGTTCATTACTAGCTCCTGGAGTTCACTCAGACTCAGGTCCATCGAGTCAGTGATGCCATCCAGCCATCTCATCCTCAGTCGTCCCCTTCTCCTGCCCCCAATCCCTCCCAGCATCAGAGTCTTTTCCAATGAGTCAACTCTTTGCATGAGGTGGCCAAAGTACTGGAGTTTCAGCTTTATTCATCATTCCTTCCAAAGAACATCCAGGACTGATCTCCTTTAGAATGGACTGGTTGGACCTCCTTGTAGTCCAAGGGACTCTCAAGAGTCTTCTCCAACACCACAGTTCAAATGCATCAATTCTTTGGGGCTCAGCTTTCTTCACAGTCCAACTCTCACATCCACACATGACTACTGGAAAAACCATATCCTTGACTAGACGGACCTTTGTTGGCAAAGTAACGTCTCTGCTTTTGAATATGCTGTCTAGGTTGGTCATAACTNGTTCAAAAGCATCAATTCTTCAGCTCTCAGCTTTCTTTATAGTCCAACTCTCACATCCATACATGACTACTGGAAAACCATACTTTGACCAGACAGGCTTTTGTTGGCAAAGTAATGTCTCTGCTTCTTAATATGCTGTCTAGGTTGGTCATAACTTTCCTTCCAAGGAACAAGCATTTTTTGCTTTGTTTTGTTTTGTTTTAATGTCATGGCTGCAGTCACCATCTGCAGTGATTTTGGAGCCCCCAAAATAAAGTCTCTCACTGCATTGTTTCCCCATCTATTTGCCATGAACTGATGGGACTGGATATCACCACCTTTGATTTTTTAATTGTTGAATTTAAGTCAACTTTTTCACTCTCCTCCTTCATTCTCATCAAGAGACTCTTTAGTTCTTTCTCACTTTCTGCCATAAGGATGGGGTCATCTGCATATCTGAGGTTGTTGATATTTTTTCTGGCAATCTTGATTCCAGCTTGTGCTTCATCCAGGCTGGCATTTCACATGATGTACTCTACATGTAAGTTAAATAAGCAGGATGACAATATACAGCCTTGACATACTCCTTTCTCAATTTTGGAACCAGTCTGTTGTTCCATGTCCAGTTCTAACTGTTGCTTTTCTCAGGAGACAGGCCAGATGGTCTGGTATTACATCTCTTTAAGAATTTTCCTGAGTTTGTTGTGATCCACACAGTCAAAGGCTTTGGCATAGTCAATAAACAGAAATAGATGCTTTTGTGGAACTCTCTTGTTTTCTCCATGATCCAACAGATAGTGGCAATTTGATTTCTGGTTCTTCTGCCTTTTCTAAATCCACCTTGAACATCTGAAGTTCATAGTTCATGTATTGTTGAAGCCTGGCTTTGAGAACCTTGAGCATTAGTTTGCTAGTGTGTGAGATGAGTGCAACTGTGCAGTGGTTTGAGCATTCTTTGGCATTGCCTCTTTGGGATTAGAGTGAAAACTGACCTTTTCTAGTCCCATGGCCACTGCTGAGTTTTCCAAATTTGCTGGCATATTGAATGCAGCACTTTCACAGCNGTGAGATGAGTGCAACTGTGCAGTGGTTTGAGCATTCTTTGGCATTGCCTCTTTGGGATTAGAGTGAAAACTGACCTTTTCTAGTCCCATGGCCACTGCTGAGTTTTCCAAATTTGCTGGCATATTGAATGCAGCACTTTCACAGCATCATCCTTTAGGATTTGAAATAGCTCAACTGGAATTCCATCACCTCCACTAGTTTTGTTTGTAGTGATGCTTCCTAAGGCCCACTTGACTTCACATTCCCGGATGTCTGGCTCTAGGTGAGTGAACACACCATCTTGTTTATCTGGGTCATGAAGATCTCTTTTGTACAGTTCTTCTGTGTATTTTGCCACATCTTCTTAATATCTTCTGCTTCTGTTAGGTGAGTACCAGGTTTGTATCAAAGCATAAATTACAGATTTACTTTCAGAATTAGTAAAAATATCTTAGGAAAGTTCAATATAGACAAGTAATTTGTATTCATTTTTGCATATCCTTAGGATAATTTTTGAAGGTACATTAAAAAAATGCCATTTGTAAAAGTATTCAACCATAAAAGGAAGGATCTTAGACTAAATCTAGCAAAAGCTCTATTGAAAAAGAATTATTATTAAGTCTTCACCAAATGACATAAACATACGATATCCAACCTCTAAAAAGGAACTCAATGATCCCTTGCTCTTGATAAACATGTGTGTTGTAATCCCTTCCCTCATATACCAGGGAATGTCTGTGTGACTAGTGCATATGGTAACATGCCATTATGTTTATGCCATTAGCATAAACGACCTCAGTTTCTGTCTTGGATGATCTTTGCTTTCCTCTGGGATCCCTTATTTTGGAAGAAGTCAGCAGAAAGATTTATGACTAGCCCTAAGAAGAACTAAAGACCTTCTTGATGAAAGTGAAAGAGGAGAGTGAAAAAGCTGGCTTAAATCTCAACATTCAAAAAATGAAAATCACAGCATCCAGTCCCATCACTTTAGTGCATATAGTTGGGGAAACAATGCAATCAGTAAAAGACTATTTCTTGGACTCCAAAATCACTACAGATGATGACTGCAGCCATTAATTCAAAAGACGCTTGCTCCTTTGAAGAAAAGCTAATGCAAACCTAGACAGCACATTAAAAAGCATAGGCATTACTTTGCCAATAAAGGTCCGTCTAGTCAAAGCTATGGTTTTTCCAGTAGTCATGTATGAACGTGAGATTTGGACTATAAAGAAAGCTGAGAGCTGAAGAACTGATGCTTTTGAACTGTGGTGTTGGAGAAGACTCTTGCCAGTCCCTTGGACTGGAAGGAGATCCAACCAGTCCATCCTAAAGGAAATCAGTCCTGACTATTCATTGGAAAGACTGATGTTGAAACTGAAGCTCCAATAGTCTGTGCACTTGATAGGAAGAACTGACTCATTGGAAAAGACCCTGATGCTGTGAAAGACTGAAAGCAGGAGGAAAAGGGGATGATAGACAAAGGATGAGATGGTTGGATGGCATCACCAACCCAATGGACATGAGTTTGAGTTCAATTCAGTTCAGTTCAGTCGCTCAGTCATGTCCGACTCTTTGCGACCATGAACTGCAGCACGCCAGGCCTCCCTGTTCATCACCATCTCTCGGAGTTCACTCAGCCTCACGTCCATCAAGTCTGTGATGCCATCCAGCCATCTCATCCTTGGTTGTCCCCTTCTCCTCCTGCCCCCAATCCCTCCCAGCAACAAAGTCTTTTCCAATGAGTCAGCTCTTTGCACGAGGTGGCCAAAGTACTGGAGCTTCAGCTTCAGCATCATTCCTTCCAAAGAAATCCCAGGGCTGATCTCCTTCAGAATGGACTGGTTGGATCTCCTTGCAGTCCAAGGGACTCTCAAGAGTCTTCTCCAACANTGCGGTAGTTTGAGCATTCTTTGGCATTGCCTCTCTTTGGGATTGGAATGAAAACTGACCTTTTCCAGTCCTGTGGCCACTGCTGAGTTTTCCAAATTTCCTGGCATATTGAGTGCAGCACTTTGACAGCATCATCTTTTAGGATTTGAAATAGCTCAACTGGAATTCCATGACCTCCACTAGCTTTGTTTGTAGTAATGTTTTCTAAGGCCCACTTGACTTTACATTCCAGGATGTCTGGCTCTAGGTGAGTGATCACACCATCGTGATTATCTTGGCCTTAAAGATCTTTTTTGTACAGTTCTTCTGTGTATTCATGGAGAAGAAAATGGCAACCCACTCCAGTACTCTTGCCTGGAAAATCCCATGGAAGGAAGTAGGCTACAGTCCCATGGGATCGCAAAGAGTCAGACACGACTGAGTGACTTCACTTCTGTGTATTCTTGCCACCTCTTCTTAATATCCTCTGCTTCTGTTAGGTCCATACCATTTCTGTCCTTTGTTGAGCCCATCTTCGCATGAAATGTTTCCTTGGTATCTCTAATTTTCTGGACGAGATCCGTAGTCTTTCCCATTCTATTGTTTTCCTCTATTTCTTTGCATTGATCACTGAGGAAGGCTTTCTTATCTCTCCTTGATATTCTTTGGAACTCTGCATTCAGATGCTTTTAACTTTCCTTTTCTCCTTTGCTTTTTGCTTCGCTTCTTTTCACAGCTGTTTGTAAGGCCTCCCCAGACAGCCATTTTGCTTTTTTTGCATTTCTTTTCCATCGGGATGGTCTTGATCCCTGTCTCCTGTACAGTGTCACCAACCTCCGTCCATAGTTTATCAGGCACTGTATCTATCAGATCTAATCCCTTAAATCTATTTCTCACTTCTACTGTGTAATCATAAGGTATTTGATTTAGGTCATACCTGAATGATCTAGTGGTTTTCCCTGCTTTCTTCAATTTAAGTCTGAATTTGGCAATAAGGAGTTCATGATCTGAGCCACAGTCAGCTCCCGGTCTTGTTTTTGTTGACTCTATAGAGCTTCTCCATCTTTGGCTGTAAAGGATATAATCTAGCCTTTTAATATAGTTTTTTTTTAATGGGAAGTTTGGTCTAGAACAAGCTGCTCTGTCATGGCAAGATTCAGAAGTCCTCCATCTTGGTTTTTGCTTTTATTAACATTATTTAATATTCTTAGATATTTTCTTTTTATCTTTTTTTCCCTTTCAGATTTTCTTACCTCTTAGGAATTATGTAACCCAGACTAAATATGCAAAATATATTTTTCAGAACTGACTCATAAAAGATACCCAGCAAAGTTAAAATCTTTTGGTCAAATATTACAAACTTGTACATATTTTTGAACCGAAAGCACTCATAATAAAATTAGAATTTTTTTCTCCAACAAAAGCACAACTAATGTTATGTAAAGTATATAAGTTCCTGAAAGTGTTGTTTCCTAACCTATTAACTATTTTCATATGAAATATATACTCTGACATGATGGATGTTTGCAGGTCGCGACACAGGCGATTTTCTTACAGCCAATCTAAATCTCGCTCCAAATCACTACCCAGGCGGTCTACCTCAGCAAGGCAGTCAAGAACTCCAAGAAGGAATTCTGGTTCTAGAGAACGGTCAAGGTCCAAGTCCTTGCAGAAAAGGTCCAAGTCAATAGGAAAATCACAGTCAAGCTCACCTCAGAAGCAGACTAGCTCAGGAACAAAATCAAGATCACATGGAAGACATTCTGACTCCATAGCAAGATCCCCATGTAAATCTCCCAAAGCGTATGCCAATTCTGAAATGAAAGCACAAACAGCGAAACACTCTCATTTTCGATCACATTCCAGATCGCGGAGTTATCGTCATAAAAACAGTTGGTGAACAGCAACAGAAGAATGCCCCATAGTGTTAATATAGCTTATTAAACTTCTCATTATGTTGAATAAAAATTCTTGAAGGCTTACAGAAAATGTGAGTTGATATTAGTTGCTTTGGGCATGTATAAGAAATAAAGGCTCTCTCACTTGGGTTAATGAAGATTTGGTCTCAGTATAAGGGCTCACACCACAAATATGATGTGAGTGATGTCCCATTTTATGGACCGTTTTTTGCTTACATTGTGGCAGAAGAGTACTTTTTAGAGGAAATGTATAAAGTGGAACTAAATTAGAAAATTTGATTTGGATATTAAGTATTAACAGTAATTAAAAAATATTTTTTACTTTAAAGCACTTTCATGTAAAAGTAATGATGACTGTATAATTGCATAAGGCAAACTTAAGACTGTTTGACACTGTACGTCTCCTTTGTGTTCTCTTTTTAAACTTGGGCCAATTCCTGATGGTATTAGTTCTGTATCACAAAATACTGACATTTCTAAAAGTAGAGTTTATGTAGAGATCAAGCATTCAAAAGATATTCTTTCCTAAGCTCAAAAAAGGTTTCTGAGTGGAACAGTATAGATAAATTGATATTAAGTTGTATCCTGTATCATGTTCATTCATGTCAGAAATATCAAAATGTTTTAAAAATACTGAATTTCGAATGGTTTGAGACTGCTATAAAAATGATGTGCAACACTCATAGTCCAAAAATATTCATATCAAGCCTTATACGTATGAAGATTGGTACATTTTGTATAAAATCACATTTTATACCATTAATTCTACATACCTACGTTTCATCTGTTACTCAGTGGTTTCTTTTTAGAGCTTTTGTTCAAGACTTTAAATGGTATAGAATATGTCTTGTTTATTTTTGAAAATGTTCAGTACCTTGTATTAAACTTGAGACTGCATTCTCAGAAAACAGCTTCTCAGTACGGGATTTACATTACACTGCCCTTCGTTTTTTAAAGCCAAATAGCTTTATTGATATTCTTTTGTAGTTGTTAAAACAGAATTTCTTTAAAAATGTGTTTGTAGTTTATGTTTTTCAAAGAGTTTGGTAGTATTTGTGATAAAATGATTTTGCATATGGTTATTATAGGGGATATATTTATAGAGCTCTACTTGTGTACCTTGTTGAATTATATTGAAATTAAAAGTTCTCAGCCCATATAGTTAATATTTGTATCTAGAATGCTTAAGAAAAAAAATCTGTCATATATTTTTAGCATATAGGAGCCAGTGTTGCTTCTGTTTGTTTTGAATACAAACTCCTTTTTTGTTGTTGTTGTTGTTGTTGTTTTTGCATTTTACATCCTGTGTGTAAGAATGTGTAAGAAATAACTTTACAAAAAAATTTATATGCTGGTGGTAATTGGATAAGTACCATAAATTCCTGTATTCTGTACTTTCTGAATAGATTTTCTCTATTTAATCATAGCAAAATTTATTTCAAAACTACTCTTTGAAGTGTTCAGATGTAATGTTATAAAATTATATGGCACTATTGAAAATTGAAAGGATAGTCCGAAGAAAGAGCAAGACAAACAGTAATTTTTTGTATTTTCTAAATAAATGGTTTATGTACATATGTATGTAGTTATTGTGGATACTAACTACAAATTGATTATAGTGTCTACATTTAATCATATTTTCGTAAAAAGTTAATAAGGCAGTGTTTCTGAACGTGCTTAATCCTTTGATTTACTCTGATTTGATTGTCCACTATAATTGCTAGACTGCTTATGAGGATGCTGTTTGGTTTGATGGAAAAACTAGAATGATAATAGTTTAAACTTTATGATTATTTAATATGTGCTTGGCAATGCTCTGTAAAGTTTTACATTACTCATCACAAAAACTTCAGGAGGGCAATACCACTGCAGATAAGGTAAGTGAGATGAAGAGAGGTTAAATGACATGCACAAACAAGGTCACACAACATACTTTGTAGCTGGGTGGTGGCTGGGCTCCATACTGCCCTCCCTGATCACCATGCTTGTCTTTTTGGAAGACAAAAGTCTTTGACAGATATATGCTAAACTAAGATAATATTTAGAGGAAAAGGAGATAATAGAATTAGGAAAAGAAACAATTATAGGCTTCAGTGAAACTGGGTTCTGTGAGTAGAAATTGATTAACAATTGTGCTGATACCCTGGAAAATTGTATTCTGGGTACATCTGTTCTAGGATTCATTTTTGCTATAGAATTGTTTCTTGGGCCTTTTAAGAGAGGATACTTAGGGTAAGATTGTTAAATAAAGCAAATGTATCCCCTATCTGTGATCATTTCCTTTAAAGATAATATGTTTATTCAGGTACTTCCCCAGTTTAAATATAGGGGCACTTCCTATCTCCATTTGTTCAGGATTCATAGAGGATCAGATATGTCAGAGAAGGTAAAGATGGCTACTTTGATTGCTTGTTTTCTTTCTCATAAATAATACATGTAATTGCTGTATAGCAGCTGGTATTTTGCAGCTGCAGACAGATAATGGGGAAATATGCTAAACTTTTTTATCAGGATTTAATCTTGTGCCACTGGGCTATTTATCTCTAAATGTAAAATATTAACTAATTTCAGGACTTTATGTGTTATCTGAGATAAATATATATTAACTTGAGGTACTACTATTCTAAGACATGCTCTTCTATTATAAATAAATACAAGTATCTGTCTTTATTCCAATTCCATTGCATGAGGCAAAATCAGAGTTTAAAAGAAGAAACATTTAGAAATACTTTCACAATTCTTCTAAAGAAAAGTCAAAGTTGCTTAGTTACGTCAACTGTTTGCAACCCTAGAATTCTCCAGGCCAGAATGCTGGAGTGGGTAGCCTCTCCCTTCTCCAGCAAATCTTCCCAACCCAGGAATCGAACCAGGGTCTCCTGCCTTGCAGGTGCATTCTTTACCAACTGAACTTTTCAGGGAAGCTCATAATTCTCTTATGGAGAAGGCAATGGCACCCCACTCCAGTACTCTTGCCTGGAAAATCCCATGAACAGAGGAGCCTGGTGGGCTGCAGTCCATGGGGTCACTAAGAGTCGGACATGACCGAGCAACTTCACTTTCACTTTCATGCATTGGAGAAGGAAATGGGCAACCTGCTCCTGTGTTCTTGCCTGGAGAATCCCAGGGACAGTGGAGCCTGATGGGCTGCTGTCTATGGGGTCGCACAGAGTTGGACACAACTGAAGCAACTTAGAAGTAGCAACCTAATTCTAAACTACATTAAAATTGTAATTTCCTGCTTGGAGTTAAAAATTAAATTTGCTTTCCAAACTGGGTGGCAGAGTATCTGGAGTACTTGTATAACATTGCTATTTATGCAAAGGATCTTAATCCAGCATCGTGAAGCCAAAGCTTCAGATCTAGCACCTGTAGATTTTAAAACAAGTCTGTGACGCCCACTAGTTTAAAAACCAGTGGTTCAGTGATACATCCAGATACTAGTCTCAAAACTCATATATTCAATTAGAAAACATTTAAGCATTAAGTGAAGATTATGAATTTAGCATCTGAATCACTCCCTTGATGAAGATAGGATATTTAGGATCATAGCATTAGCTCCAGCATTGGTCTTCCAGGTCAGTTTAGGCCCTCTGCAAAATCTGTATCTTGTACAAGGTGCTCTTGAATCAAGCAAATTAACCAAGCTAGTGCATCCCAGACAGGCCCCATTGCCTCACATAAACAGCCTCAGGGGAGTAAGCACTTCATTCTTGACTGGGCTTCCCTGAATCCCTCCCGGCCCCACCCCCCACTTACAGAATGTTCCTGATGCACTGATCCCATCCCAGGAACACAGTAGAGCTGGGACATCCCACAAAGAAGGATGGACTATGAAGGAGTCGTGAAGAAATTGGGAATTTAAAAATACACCTAGGCTACTATGCGCTAGTAATAGTCCCCTCACAAAACATGGTGTAATGTTTTAATTATATTTGGGGGAAAGAGTTATATGATTACTCTTCTTGAAGCTTATGTTCTAGGAATATACCACAATTTTGAATATATGAAAAAAAGTATCAACTTGTGGAAGTAGATGCTCAAGAGGGTTGATGGTTACCATTTTTTAATGTATTGTGCAATTTAAAACACCATATTAAACCTACCTCTTAAAGCCTACTTAGTTTATAAACTAGTATTTAAATAGGTTATAAATTAAATCAAGAATATCTTAATGGTGTGTCAGGTTTCAGGTTCTTTCAGAATGTGGATAGAAAATTTAAAGGGTCACTCTCCAAATGAGAGAATATCTTGACCACATGTTTATTACTGTTTGATCTTAGGTATTGCAGCTTGTGTAGGATGAGTAGTTTCTCAGGAAAACTGAAACAAGAAGCAAAGTTACAGCTTCCTGAATTCAGGAGTATATTATATGAACTAAATACCTAAGAACTATATGCTTTTTAGAAATGGATGTAGATGTAGATTGAGGAAACCCAGGATTCTTTGCTATGAGCAGCTGTTTCCTAAAGAAATAACTACATTCTAGTTTTCTTAGCTTATTCCTGATAAGTAGTCTTAAAATGCTGTTAAATTGACATATTTCAACAGAAATCTCAATATAAAATAGGCTTCCAGGCTCAAATGATACCCTGTTTTAGTAGTAAGAAAAAAAATCAATGCTTTTTTTGTGAGGCGAAGCTAAAAACCATTCCTATTAAATTTGTGAGGCAGTATCCACTTTGTTGTAATACTTTACACCTTGAGGAAAAAGTACTCTGACATAAGCTGCATAATTGGTTGAATGTTTCAGGGCATTTTTACATTTAAAAAAATGAGTGTTACTTAAATCTATTTTAACACTGAAACATAATTTCACAAGAACCTTAAGGGAAAGCATTTACATTGATCATTGTCAGTAAACCTTAAAATGTTCAATGTAGCTGAATTAGAAATAGGCTCTAGTTTTGTTAAGATATTATAATTTTTAATGTGTATATTAAGTCTAACCATTTTTGGTATTGTTTTATACTTTATAATTCATTCCCTAGCCTTGTCATATAATCTATGTGGATTTTTTTTTTAATGCCACTTAACATGGATAATAAAATTTTATTCTATGGTATCTCATACATGAAAAGCACTTGTGTAAGGTGCTCTTAGCTGGTTGTCAGTAGTCAAGTATAACTAATACTCAAAGTGGTTTCGGTGACCACACTCTTGTCCATCACCTATTATCTACTTTTGACTAAAATGTGGTTTTACATTAATATCTATCACGGAAAGTGGAACTACACTTGAAGAATAAATTTAAACATTTAACTTTTCATTAGCTCCACGGATGTTAATTCTGCATTAAAGGTTTTAAAGAGTAGGAGCCAGAGAGTTGCATGCTGCTTTGTCCGTCTACTTCCCTGGTCACCTCAGTGCTAATGAGATGTTTGCTGCTGCTGCTAAGCTGCTTCAGTCTTGTTCAACTCAGTGCAACCCCATAGACTGCAGCCCACCAGGCTCCCCTGTCCCTGGGATCCTCCAGGCAAGAACACTGGAGTGGGTTGCCATTTCCTTCTCCAATGCATGAAAGTGAGAAGTGAAAGTGAAGTCGCTCAGTCGTGTCTGACTCCTAGCAACCCCATGGACTGCAGCCTACCAGGTTCCTCCATCCATGGGGTTTTCCAGGCAAGAGTACTGGAGTGGGGTGCCATTGCCTTCTTCAACCAGTCCTCTAGCCATCCCCTTTCTTCTCCTTTGGGCATCTCATACAAACAGGTATTTCCTTACACTTACGGATCATTCTTTAACTTTCCTTTCACACCATGGGCAGTTATGATAAATGCCCTTCAGAATCTCTTTAGTTTCCACCTACCTCATCCTCCTCTAAATTTAGTTTCAAGCTTTAACATTTATTTCAGCATTAAATAACAATTGTCACATTTCCCAAATAAGCAGTGCTTAAATACATTTATCATTTCTCTAATTTTTTAGTTCTTATTTACAATGACTGGTATTTCAGTCATTATGTCTAGAGTTCTGTTATTTTAGAAGTTATGACCAACTAAGCAACCTAGTTTAAAGTGCAAAGAAAAAACATTGTTTATAACCTCAAAAGATTGACTTATTTGTGTTTTATATTTAATGTAAATGAATTTTTGGAATTGTTGGCAAATACTCAATTTGTGTATAATGTAGGAGTAATGAGGTTTAATTGCTAAATGGACCCATGAACTGTGCCTGGCAGGCTCTTCTGTCCATGGGATTTCCCAGGCAAGAATACTGGAGTGCATTTCCATTTTCTTCTCCAGGGGATATCCTTGAACCAGAGATCAAACCCAGGTCTCCTGCGTTGCAGGCAAATTCTTTACTGACTGAGCAACCAGGGAAGCTACTAGGATATTCATTATAATTTTTAACATGTATAAGCAGCCTTCATTTTCCCTAATTCTGTTAACGTTTTGTTGTAGAAATCTTTAGTAAGGTAATCTTACAATGAATACCCATATACTCATTAATTACAGAGAGTCTATAATTGAACAGTAAATTATGCTTGATTTATCACATCCTTTCCTCAGTTTGAGTGAACTTGGGAGTTAGTGATGGAGAGGGAGGCCTGGCATGCTGCAATTCATGGGGTCGCAAAGAGTCGGACACAACTGAGCGACTGAGCAACTGAACTGAAATCTTTGAAAATTGGAATGTTCATAAGTGGGCTTTTCCAGTTCACAAAAGAGTGATTAAAAAAAAATCTTGATTATCTTTCATAAACATAATCCTGTTTTCTTAGTTTTAAAATTCAGGGTGTGGTTTCAAAGATCACATGATTTACAGTAACCTAAGAAATATTTAAAGAGACTGGACTGAGTGCACAGTGACTAGGACCCTTGGAAGGCTGACTGAAAAGGGAAATCTAATTTTTGATAATCCTTTTGTTCTATTAATGTGAGAGCCCTTAATATCTGGTCACTTTAAGGGTAATTTCAACGTCGAAAGGGACTGTTAACAGCCCTTATTTTATAGCAAGAAGATCTCCCAAATTGTAGATCTCTCCAAGAATTTGATAGGAAGAGCCAAAGGCTTCTGGTTCCATGCTGCCAAGCAGAGTAAAATAAAGATCTTCTTGTTTAAAGAGCTTACTGTTAGAAGGCAATTTGAGTTCAATTAAATCAAGCATTTCCATGTCAGAAATAAAGTCACCAGAATATGTTCATCCTGCCATCTTCTCAAGATTCTAGACTGGTTTGTAATTTGCCTTTGACAACTAATCAGGTTAGTTTCTAATCTTAGAACAAAGGAACTATCTGAAATAATTTAGGAGTAGCTTGAAGGATCCTGTGGACAGAGAAGCCTGGCAGGCTACAGTTCAAAGGATCACAAAGACTTAGACACAACTCAGCACAAAGCACATGTAAATATGGGGCATCCCTTGTGGCTTAGCTGATAAAGAATTTGCCTGCAATTCGAGAGACCTGGGTTTGATCCCTGGGTTGGGAACATCCCCTGGAGAAGGGAAAGGTTACCCAGAATACCCAGTATTCTGGCCTAGAAAATTCCATGGACTGACCTTTCACTTTATCTGGTGGCTCAGTGGTAAAGAGTCTGCTTGCCAAGCAGGAGATGTGGATTCAATTCCTGGGTTGGGAAGATCCCCTGGGGAAGGAAATGGCAATCCACTCTAGTAGTCTTGCCTGAGGAATCCCATGGATAGACAGACCTGGTGGGCTACAGTCGGTGGGGTCCCAGAGTCCCAACACGACTTAATGACTAAACAACAACAAACTACTTTAGAAAATGAATTCTAAGACCTTGACAACGAACCCTCAGTAAATGTAACACCTATAAATCTTAAATTGTAATTCACAAGTTTAGTTTTGGCAAATACAATTCTTGGGTGTTGGGAATATTACTCATACTTCTTAGCATATTCTATTTAGAACTCCCAAGAAAATTGCAAAGGATATGAAAAGTAATCTGAAAACTGTCAATCTAATCCAAGAGATTTAAAGAAAAAGTTTAATCCAAGCATAAAATAGATTGTCCCCAACTCTTAAAACTTCATCCCATACCTTCAGAGAATCCTAAAATTTTCAAGAAAGTTTCTTTGAAAGAATTTTTTATGAGTTTATAAAAAGCAGTCTCTCAAGTGTACTCTTAAATTCCCTTTCAGATACAAAAACAAGTGAGCTCCTGAATTACACATGGTGTGTGCTTACAATTCATTTCATAACAGACATACTGTTTACCCATTTGGAACCTTTTGAAAAATTTATGGATTCAGGAGAGGAATAAAGTACCAGAAAACAACTTGGAGGAGTTACCTCAGGGCTAGAAGAGCAGGCTTGTGATTTTGTAATGTTTTCATTCAGCAGTGTCCTTCAAAATGTTAAATATATAGAGAAAGATGATGAGACGGTCAGCCTTTCATACCCACGTGTAAGTACATCTGCTTGACTCCCTCAACCTGAAGCAAGTATCAGCTGCATAGAAGGCATGGGAGTCCGGAGCTTTTACCCTCCAATAAAGAAAAACATATTCAGCAATAAAATGGGACGGTCATTAGAATGGGTAAGATTTACAAAAAATTATAGTACTATAAAAGATCAGTTTTACTCAGTTTGAAATTCAGAAAAGGGAAAGAAACTTTGTTCCTCCTTTTCAGCAACCGGCTTCCTGCTGTATGTTTTTAATCGAGAATTTAGTATTAGAACCATTACTAATGCACTTTTACAGGTTAGTAGTAACTAACCATCATTTAATACTATTTCAGAGGAAATACTTTTAAACCATATACTATCATAGATGAAGTCTAGAGCCTATAGGAGGCAGAAAGGATGAGATCAGGAGTACTGGTAAAGGTGCTAACCTAAGGAGGGGAAAAGGAGAAAATACAGGAGGACAATACTTTATGTGGTAATTAGGGTTTTTGTGCAGTTATCATGGCTGTACCTCTTGGCCTGACCTGACCTTACTTGCTGTATATTTCCACTTGGATATTCTACACAAATCTCAAAGTTCAACATGCAAATCAAAATTACCTTACTCTACAATTCCAGCCCCTTCCAGACTTCCTTAATTGCTGGCTTTTATCTTCCTAATAGCTCAATTTTAAATTAAATCTTTTTCTAACGCTTCACGCTTCATTCAGTGTCTCGATTCTGAATTCTACCTCCAGAACATCTCCCAAATAAGTCCATGCCTCAGTATACCTCCAATAATGTCCTTTAGGCTTTATTTTTTAACTACTGAATCCTCAAGTGGCTTTCGTGTCTCAAGCTCTCCCTTTCCAAACTATACTCCATCTTTTCATGTTTTCTTTTAGAATCTTATTACCTTGTTCATAAACCTCTGATGACTGTCATGCTTATAAAGTTGAAACTCTTAAACGTGGAATTTAAAGCCCTTCATGTTATTACCCCAATACACCATTTAAGACTGAATCTTCTGACTGCACTTCTCAAGCTACTGGGTAGTCCACATCTTTTCATATAACCACTGCTAAAACTTTTACCTCTGACAGTTATTCAGCTTCTCTTTGCATGTCATACTATTTTAAGGCCCCATGCAATATTCCTTCCGGAGTGTCTGATCACCAAGGAGATCTTTCTCTAGAGTTAGTAACCACCTGTTGGAAGAGAGACTTGACTTGTTTTTACCTCCTTTAAAGACATTCGGTAGGGTGTAAGGTGAAGGGAATGCAGCTTGTATTTTAGTTACGGTGGCCATTTCTTCCTCACCCACCTATGCTGCTAACTTTTCGTTTTGCCAGTTATCCTTGGACAGTTGAGCCCTGAGCAACTCATAGGTTGGGTGCACCTTGCAGCTGAAGGAAACATGATATAAATGATAGTCTGACTCTGTTATCGGTGATTCCTCCATATCCAAGCTTCCACATCCTGGGATCCAGCCAACTGCAGATCATGTAGTATTTAATATTTAAAAAATACATGTGTATAAAGTGGACCTGCTCAGTTTGAACCTGTGATGTCCAAGGGTTAGCTGTCTCCTGAACATACTTCACACTTAACCCCATACACTCCGTAGACACGCTGCTCAAAAATGACACAAAAGAACAGGTATTTCAAACAAAGGGGAGTAGTGGTTGAAGTTTTTATCCAAGACAAAGACTCTATATTAGTTTCATTGTTAGGATTTTTATTATACGAAGAAATGTGCATATGCACGTAAACGAGCCATTTGATATCAGAACTCATGTAGGCCAATTAGTGGTAATATTTACAACATACTATTTTAAAAAGCTAAACTTGGTGACTTAACAATTGGGGGAATTTTTAACTATGGGCTTAACTTCTAAAATGAATTTCCCATCTGTAAGGAAGACATCTGAATTTATGTGAGCAGCAATGAAGACTCATACAAAAATGCCAGTATCAAATAGAAGTACCCTTGCATCTTCCTTTCTGGAACTGATTGCTTAATGGAGAAAGTGTCTGTTGCTCAGTCATGTTTGACTCTGCAACCCCATGGACTGTAGCCCATCAGACTCCTCTGTTCATGGGATTTCCCAGGCAAGAATACTGGATAGGTTGCCATTATCTTCTCCAGGGGATCTTCCCAGCTCAGGGATTAAACCCTGGTCTCTTGCACTGCAGGCAGATTCTTTACCATCTGAGCTACCACAGGAGCTCAGTGAAAGGGTTAGTCGCTCAGTAGTATCCGGTTCTGACCCTGTGGACTCAACTGAAAATTAACCCACCGCCTCAATCACAAAACCAGCTTCCCCACAAAACACTTGCCTTGCATTTTTTGGGTAATCTCAAACCACTGAATATTCATGTTTCTCCCCAGCACTTCTGGAGGAACCAGGAATAAATAGGGCAGAGGTTGGTGGCTTTGAGCTATAACAGCCCCTTTCCTCTCCAGACCTTGAAATGCTTTTGAGAAAATGCTGGGAGCTGAGGCATCAGAGGAGTCTAGTTTATCCACTAGACTCCTGCTGCTGCTAAGTCACTTCCGTCATGTCCAACTCTGCAACCCCATAGACGGTAGCCCACCAGGCTCCCCTATCCCTGGGATTCTCCAGGCAAGAACGCTGGAGTGGGTTGCCATTTCCTTCTCCAATGCATGAAAGTGAAAAGTGAAAGTTCAGTCGTGTCAGACTCTTCGAGACCCCATGGCCTGCAGCTTACCAGGCTCCTCCACCCATGGGATTTCCCAGGCAAGAGTTCCACACTCATAGTTCCTCATAATCCTCATTTCCCTGTCTTGGGTGGATGTCCACTGTGCCCTGCTTACCAGGTCCATGCCGGGCCCTGGTGCTGAGGTGTGGAAGCACTGGGATGGGCCTGGATTTTGTTCCTTCTCAACACCAAAATTGAGTCAGGGCTTTTAATGAAGGCAGGTGAAGACAGAACAAATACTATGGGTTTTCAGCTAGTTTAAAAACCACATATTAGGCAAAAGAAATCCAAGTGGTTTTAAGTACAGCATAACTGGATCCCATTCATTTCCCACAATTGTAATAGTTTTATAATTTGTGAAGGAAAGGGGTATAGTAATACCTAGAAACCTGAAAGCTGGTTAAGAGTAAAATGTAAATTACTTGATAATACATTCAGATCTTCAAATTTATAAACTACACTAAACTTTGTATTTTAACTTAAAAACCACCTTTAAGTTTGAAAAGAATGGCTCCCATCAATCTTTTAATATTGTAATTTGGTCTTTTATTACCTTTTCTTTCCCCTTTCTCATTCTGCAAGGACACAGATTACTTAGCACCAAGATTAATGCAAATAAAAACAGCTTTCTATATTGTCACTTCATCAGTGGTATGAGCTGAATAAACTCAGTATCAAATTGTACAAATTTACCTAAAGACACTTCAGTATAAGATTCTAAACCACGTATGTTTTATAGGGGAAGTGCCACTGAATAGAACAATTTTTTTCCGCTCACACACACCTTTGCAATTTTAAACTAGGCCATTAGTTAAAATTTAGGTCTGTAGCAGAAAACTGCAATATACTTTATACCCCCACAAAACAAACTACAGGAACATTGGGAGGAAATGTTTCAAGAAACTCCAATAGGAGAAAAATAATTGTTGAATAATTAGGCTGCACTATGGTCTGAATTTTTATGTTGAAACCCAGCCCCCAAGGTGACAGTACTAGGAGGTAGAGACTTGGCAAATGATTAGGATAGGAGGGCAGGAACCCTCATAAATGGGACTCACGTCCTTATAAAAGGGAGCCCAGAAAGCTCCCCCACCCGTGCCATGTGCAGACACAGCTAAAGGTCGCCTGCCACAAACCTCATGAGGGCTCCCGAGCATGCTTACGCCAACTCACTTCAGTCCTGTCCCGATTCTTTGCAGCCCTATGGACTGTAGCTCACCAGGCTCCTCTACCCATGTGATTATCCAGGGGAGAATTCTGGAGTGGGTTGCCATGCCCTCCTCTAGGGGATCTTCCTGACCCTGGGATGGAACCTCCATCTCCTGCATTGGCAGGCACACTCTTTACCACTAGCATCACCTGGGAAGCCCTAGACACCAAATCTGCTGATGCCTTGATCTTAAGACTTCCCAGCCTACAGAACTGAGAAATTTTGTTTATAAGCTACCCAATCTCTAGTATTTTGTTACAGTAGTCTGAAGGGACTAATACTGCTAAATAACTGTTTTACTGTAAAACCAAAACTATTCAACTTAAATGTTAACACCTTCTCACTGTTTCTGTAGTCTATTTCAACCACTTTTCAAACTATAAAATTTATTATAATTTCCTTATATCACCCCTTAAAAAATTTAGCCATCTTCTTTACCAGTGTATTAACACTCCTCTTGGCTAAAAGAAAAAAGTCTTTACAAGGTTGAAAGTGCACTGTATCTTAGTTTCTCTAAATGCTTTTTAAAAATCTAGCTATATATACCTGTATGTAAATTAAGTGTAACTTTCTCTAAATTCATAAGAACAAGGCATTGGTGTCAAAGAAAAATGGCTGGATGGGTTGTTTACAAGTTGTAAAGTCTTAAAGAGATTTTGTAGTGGCAGTAACAAGTCATCATGCCATCATGGCACTGCTTATCGAGTCAATAGGATTCTAAAGTTAGGTCCTCCCTTGTGTGAACCAAAGGATCCAAGAAATTGAGACTTATGACTCATCTTCTCCCCTTAGGATGGTAGCACCTTTCTCATCTATAGTTTTATAAAATCATATATAACCTTTTAACAACTTTACATTTTCACATGTCTAAATATTGACCAATTACTCACTACCACTTTTTCCTTTGTACTGTTTGGGATAACCTTGGCTTTGTATAATGAAAAGGGAAAAGTTGTATTCTAGAATTTCTTATTGGAATAGACCGTATACACTATTGAGTAGAAGTTTGAATTTTAAAGTAAAAGACACATAGGCTACAGTAACTTCAAGCAAGCTTCAGATTCCAAAATCTCCATCTATTATTTTAACATGTTATATTTGCTTTGATTCAAGTATCCCATTTAGTATCAATACACTGATTTTGAAAACCAGTATACTGAAAATTTGAAAACCAAACAAGTGCCATTTTCCTTTATTCTAAATATGGTAAGTCAAATGGTACTTTACGAAAACAGTTCGAAAATAAAAACATTCTAAGCTATAAACTAAATCAGCTACACTTTTGCCCACAACCATTTTCATTCATAAGATGGGGAATTCCTCCCCTTAGAGGTAGTAGTGTTTTAGACTCTCCAGATTTCAAGAGGACATACAATTACTATAAACACTTAGCCAGTGAAATGGAAAGTTAAAATCCATCTCCTAGGTACACATTCAAACATGAAAAACAATCACACACAAAGAGTCAAGACTTAAAAGGGGGGGCCAAATTATTATTATTGTTTTAAAATTTGATTACAACCGATTTTGTTGGCATTAAAATTTTAAATTTGAATGGATATAAACCAAAAAACCAGAAATTAAGTTTGGTAAAAATGGGAATAGAAGTTTTCCAGTAATTACAGATTAGAAGGCAGAAATCAATTTAGAGAAACATAGACAAATCCTATGTTTACAATGATTGTGCCACAGATTTAACTTCAGTAGTGCATTAGTAAACTGTTCACATTGAGATCTTCACCTTGAGATTCAACAGCTGTTTCTTGAAAAAAAATCTCAGTACCTTGTGCAAATAAATCGGTCTTATATGTGCCTTAGCACACTTAAAATTTCTCCACTGTATATATACAAAACACCTACCATTTGGGCAGGGCAAAATACATACTTTCATAACAAAACTATAATGTACCTCTCAAGTATGAACAATATACACATAATACATGGTATACAGTATTTACAAAATATAAAATATAATACAAGCTGTTTGTAACTTTTTAAACTCATCTTCTGCCCTTGTATGTTACAACAAGGCAATTTTCCGTTTCTGTACCACTTCTTTTCAAGGAGTCCAGAAATTTTGGAAAAACTATGTTTTACATACATACTGAGATCTAAGTCTGAACTTTTAGGAGAGTTTTTAAGTGTACTGCCATCAACTCCCTATTTTGGTTGGAATTCTCGATGGTGGTTCCCATCCAGTGACTAGGAGGCTTTGGAAGAACACTAGGAGATGGTGGATCACTAAACTTTGCCCCAGCATAATTCTCCTTTTGGCTCACTTCTGTTAGAAATGATGATTTCTTCAAATGCTTATTTTTAATATTCTCAGTATTTTTAAAAGGCTTTTTTTCCTGCTTCTGAATTATATCAGATGAAACAGAATCCTGCCAAAAGTTATTTTCATTTCGTTTTGCAGAGGTGATCTTGGTTAGTGGTAAGTTATATTTGTTTTTCTGTCTGTTTATCTTTGGTTGCTCACACAAGGGTATACCATGAACAAGCTGGCCGTGGGGAATGGCAATTTTCTCCGATTTTCCAATCTTTGATTTTAAAACCTACAAAGACAAGGAACATAATAAAAGTGAATACAGTCTCATGATTAAAAAAAAAAAGCAGTCATGAACCTCACCATATATCTAATATTTTTTTAAAAAGTTCTCCTGGACTTTCATTCACTATCTTGATTAAATGTGCTTGCTGCACTTAAGCACTGATGTCCAAATATGCACACATCTAATTTTACCACGAAAATAGTTAAATCACTGTTACCAGTGCAGTGTATGAGCTGATTCTAAAACATATAGTAAAAGGCCCAAGAAAACCAAGTTCATCTTTCTGGAAAGAAGATAATGAGCTCTCTTCCAAACAAGTATGCCAACCTCCTCCTAACAAAGGTCAGTGTTTTTACAGTAGGAGTTTTCCAAGAGAAATTTTCAAATGCTTTGGCAGGTTAGAAAGAAAAACTATGTTAACAGATACACTATCTACCTTGTAAGACAGGTACTTTATAAAATATTTCAGAATAAAAATCTGATTAGCAGGAGCCAGGAAGGGAGGAGTGAGGAAATGTTTTGACAATGGTTACTAAGTATACACATTAAAAATGATCTCCCGGCTTCTGAAAATAAAATTTCAGAAATTTAAATACTAAAAAAACTCTATCATCCTTTCCACTTTTATACTTAATGGTAAAGGCGATTTCTGCCTGCCCCCTACTTTCTGTTTTAACAATTGCTTCAAGAACTTTATTGCCTTAATTCTAATCACTTTCCTAACTCAAGTGATCCTTATAGGAAGCGATGAGAGGATGGAAAGACAAGATAATCTATCAGATCCCTGTCCTTTCAACACTTGTAATGTCGCAGTCAAGTAGGACACAAATAGAAAGCCAGAGCACAAGGTAACATAACCAAGACAAAAGTGTTAACTGCAACAGAGAGCGCCCAGGTTTGAATATGG
Source organism: Neotragus pygmaeus (assembly GCA_006410875.1). Lineage (NCBI taxonomy): Eukaryota > Metazoa > Chordata > Mammalia > Artiodactyla > Bovidae > Neotragus > Neotragus pygmaeus. The sequence goes on from SJYV01050388.1 coordinate 65,300, forward strand.
TTCTAGAAAAAGTAATCTTACTAAGAAACAAGTATTAAAGCTCGTTTTTACATTATCACTTCTGTTTCAGAAGAGCCATGGAAGTGTAAGACGCTCAGTCGTGTCCCACTCTTTGTGACCCCAAGGCCTGTAGCCGGACAGGCTCCTCTGTCCATGAGATTTCCCAGGCAAGCATACTGGAGTGGGTTGCTATTCCCTTCTCCAGGGTTCCCGACACAAGGACTGAACCCGGGTCTCCTGCACAGCAGGCGGATTCTTTACCGTCTGAGCCACCAGGGAAGCCCATGGAATTGAAATAAGAACCTATACTAAATTTTTAGGACTCACGGCGGACAAATTTAATTTTTGCAAGGGCACAGCTAGATAAGCTGCAAGTCTCTTAAACATCCTTTCAACAAATGGCAGTAATTTATTTTCATTATTATGACAATCTTTGAAATTAAAGGAAAAATGTCTTATTTCGATGTAAATGTTACCTTAGAGACTTAATACCATGTAAGTTTTAATTAGTTTTATCCTAGTCCTTTAACAGCAACTGGGCATCATAACGTCAACTGCTAACTTTTCTTTCGAAAACTTCATCCTTCTGGGCACAACACTACGTTCCATTAAGGAAGCCTGGCACAGCACACATATAGTGGGGATGGTTAAACCGTAAATTCTGTTCACCTGATAAACAGAATTATCGCTTCAAAGAGACAACCCAACTCTACCGTCGCTCCTGCCAACTTTCAAAGTTGAAAAGTACAGCTAAGTAGGTCGGCCCGGCAAGGAGCTGCGCCCCAGTTGGACCGGCGCCCACCAGGCACCTCACAACTCAACAAAAAGGCACCGTAAGCGAGCGGCTGGCAGCCCACTGAGAACCCCACATAGGGAGGCGAGAGGCCGTAAGCGCGTCCCGACGGTTTTGGCGCTACCACCGGTCGGGAAGTCGCCGGCTGGCCCACACCCAGCCCTCCACCGCCGCCCGCTCGCCTCCTTCATGGGCGCCGGAGCGCTCTGCACGTAGCGCGCGCTGACGTCAGCTTCCCGCGGGCTGCCTCCCTCCCCCGCCCCCCGCGCGCCCGGAACGCCGAAACCCCCTGGAACGCCGCCAGCCTTCTAAATCCGGGCTGTTGCTGGGGCACAGAGGCTTCTCTCATTGGACGGCTCCCCGGAGCCAATCAGCGGTGCCAGCGCAGGCCTTCCCCCCTCCCCCCGGCAAGAAGGGAGCCGGCGTCACGGAAACTTCC
>SJYV01050388.1:76614-94466 GCA_006410875.1 Neotragus pygmaeus
GCAGATGACACACTCTTATGGCAGAAAGTGAAGAGGAACTAAAAAGCCTCTTGATGAAAGTGAAAGAGGAGAGTGAAAAAAGCTAGCTTAAAACTCAACATTCAAAAAATGAAGATCATGGCATCTGGTCCCCATCACTTCATGGCAAATAGATGGGGAAAAAATGGAAACCATGACAGACTTTATTTTCTTGGGCTCCAAAATCACTGCAGATGGTGATTGCAGCCATGAAATTAAAAGATGCTTACTCCTTGGAAGAAAAGCTATGACTAACCTAGACGGCATATTAAAAAGCAGAGACATTACTTTGCCGGCAAAAGTCTGTCTAGTCAAAGCTATGGTTTTTCCAGTAATCATGTATGGATGAGAGAATTGGACTATAAAGAAAGCTGAGCACCGAAGAATTGATGTTTTTGAACTGTGGTGTTGGAGAAGACTCCTGAGAGTCCCTTGGACTGCAAGGAGATCAAACTGGTCAATCCTAAAGGATATCAACCCTGAGTATTCATTGGATAGACTGATGCTAAAGCTGAAGCTCCAATACTTTGGCCACCTGATGCTAAGAACTGACTTGTTAGAAAAGACCTTGATGCTGGGAAAGATTGAAGGCAGGAGTAGAAGGGGATGACAGAGAGTGAGATGGTTGGATGGCATACTGACTCAATGGACATGAGTTTGAGCAAGCTCCGGGAGTTGTTGATGAATAGGAAAACCTGGTGTGCTGCAGTACATGGGGTTGCAAAGAATCAGACACGACTGAGCGACTGATTTGAACTGAAGAGGACTTCAACCTTAAAGCAAAGGCAGAGAGATGAGAGTACGCAGGGCAAGCATGGGTAGAAAAGAAAATAATCCAGGGAAACTGGAAATTTCAATGGAGGTCATACTGAAAGGGGCACTCAGGGCCCTGCTGAAGAAGTCTGGTGTTGTGAGTACCTCAAGAAGGGAAAGTATTTATGTCATGTGCTGGGGAGTGTATTTTGGCAGAGTTAGTAAGAGAGTGCCAAGACATCCAAAACTGAAAGGCAAGGAGGCTAATTAGAAGCTACTGTTGCTGCCAAAATCTCGGCTTCCTCTGCCCACCGGAAAGAAAATATGGAGACAGCGTTTGGAGAAAATCTAAAGATGGCCTTAATCCTCAAGCCAGCAGAGGAGAGAAGTAGGCTCATGACTCAAGGATTGTGCCTCCCCTCCATGGGGATCCTATAGTTGGGGCTCTCTCACAGTCAGGTGTTGGAAATAAAGAGCAAAGATGTAAGGATCCTGTATTCTTCTTTCTTTTTGCATTGTTTCAAAACACTCAATAGGCTGGCATCAGGTAGCCCAGTCATTTGGGTCTAACAGTTGGTCCCAATAGTAGGGTCCATTGTTTTTTGTGGATTGCACTGCGATTTGCAGAGCGAGGGAAAAAACAAAGTATAATGGGTGGTTTGTAGAGAAAGTGCTGTAAAGTTAAGCATCAGGATGTGACTAGCATAAAATTAAAAGATAATGGATACATAATGTGGTTCATGCAGAGTTAGAGGGCAATAGGTCTGTGATATAGTTTCTCTAACAGGTTAGTCTTCTGAAAAGAAGGAAATTTAGTTATCAGTACAGACTGTAGATCAGGAACAGTTAAATCAAAGAAGGACTCAAAAGGGAAAGAGGAAAAGATAACTTTTTCATGTTTCACTGCAACACTACTTTTACTTTATTTTTAATTTTTAATTTCCAAATGTGATGATTAATTGTATGTGTTAATGTGGCTGGGCCACAGTTCTCCAGTATGTGGTCAAACACTGTTCTGGATGTTTCCATGAGGATATTTTTGGATGAGATTGACTTAAAAAAAATATTTATTTATGTTTGGCTGCCTCCGGTCTAAGTTGTGGCACTTGGGGGTCTTCATTGTGTCAAGCAGGATCTTTCACTGTGGCGTACAGACTCTCTAGTGTCTCGTGGCTCAGTAGCTGTGGTATAAATATGCATAGTAGCCTTATTTATAATAGTCACAACAACCCAAATGGTTGGCAACTAATGAGTATCTGTCAAATAATAAACAGATCACTAAGGTGATATATTCAAACCATAGAGTATTATTTAGCCATAAAAAGGAAAGAAATACTGGTACATGCTGTAGCATGGATGAACCTTGAAAACATGTTTAGTGAAGGAAGCCAGACACAAGGACTCTGTGATTTGATTCCATTTATATGAAATGTCCAGTAAAAGAAAATGTAGAAAACGGAAGTAAGGTTAGTAGCTGACAAGAGCTGGAGGGGATGAGGAATGGGCAATGACTGCTAATGAGTATGGGGTTTCTTTTTGGAAAAGAAACAAAGTTTTAAAATTAGATATTGATGATCGTTGCATAATTCTGTAAATATTCTACAATTCATTGAATTGTAAACTTTAAAACTGTAAATTTTATGGCATTCAAATTTATCTCAGTAAAGTTGTTATATTAAAAAACAAAAAACCCAATCCTTGCTTATACTTATTCACTGAGATAATAGGTTGAAAAGTTCTTAGACACAAAAATCTTCTATTTCCATGTGGGTGTGGCTCTTGCCTCTAGTTGCATCAGCACACAACCACTCACACGCATGCACATGCGCACACACACATACGGAGACAGCCTTCCAAGCAGAGCTGGACCACATGTGATAGGTGGTCCCAGGGACCTGGCTAGGACCATTGACAGCTGCTGCCTGTGCCTTCCCTCCGTAAAGCAGACAAGCAAGATACACAGTGAAAGTGTAGGAGGTGGTGCTGGCCCCAGGGGAGCGTTTTATAAACAGTTGTTGCCTAAAGCCTTCCCACCCGTGGTAGCAAGGCCACGCCAATGTGCTGAGAATTCACTAGTCTCAGAGCTCAACTTGGTTGTCAGCTATCTTTCCATCAGTTCCCCCAATAAATAGGAACCAGGCTGTAAAAATGTAATTACGTTATTGTTAATTTATAACACCAACTCCTCCCTCTCTGAGAACCAGTTTTTTCCACACACACCCAGCAGGTTGGGTTTTATTGTTTGTTTCCTTCTTTCAGCCCAGGCACTGAGTCATCTTTGTTCATAAATGTGCTTGCACTTCCTAGCCTCGTCTCGCTGAAGACAGGTAGTGTGTTTTCTTTCCCTCACCCACTTCCTAGGATGGCTAGTCCACTCCCCTCTTCCCTCAGCACCTTCCCTCAGGAACGTATATTTTATCTATCTTTCCTGTTCCAGACTGCCAGCTGTCATATATGATTGAGAATTGGGCAATCGTGCTCCTCCCTCCATGGGATTCTCCAGGCAAGGGTACTGGAGTGGGTTGCCATCTCCTTCTCCAGGGGATCTTCCCAAACCAGGGATCGAACCCAGGTCTCCTGCATTCCAGGCAGACGCTTTATCCTCTGAGCCACCAGGGAAGCCCAAGTAGAGAAATGGGAGGCAGGGAAGGTGAGAAATGGGAGTTCTGTTCTTCTAGCAGGATCTGGAGTTTCTGGAGGGCTGGAACTCTGTGGGGCTTCCCAGGTGGCTCAGTGGTAAAGAATCCCTGTCCATGCAGGAGACGCAGATTCAATCTCAGGTCTGGGAAGATTCCCTGGAGAAGGAAATGGCAACCCACTCCAGTATTCTTGCCAGGAGAATCCCATGGACAGATCTGTCTGGCGAGCTACAGTCCACAGGGTCACAAAGAGTTGTACACGACTTAGTGACTGACCACCAACAACAAGGAGCTTTGTGACAGAGAGGGTCATTATTGCTGCAGCAACTGTCTATTTATTAAGTTTAAATAGCTACTTTGTATTATCATTATTATTATTTTGCCCATGCCCCGAGGCATGCCGGATCTTAGTTCTCTGTCCTGGGACTGAACCCATGTGCCATGCAGTGGAAGTTGAGTTAACCACTGAACCACCAAGAATGTCCCACAAGTGTCACTTTAGAAGAGCAGTTTTCAGAATGAGGTCAGAAACCACCAGAGTCCCCAAGATCCTCCCTTTTTCAACTATATCTCTATGTGAGACCAAATTTCAACCAAAATATATCACAACTGATTAAGCAGAGGAGCAGATATAAGAATTCAGCTGCCTTTATCAAACCAGACACAAGAGACTTGGAAAAAAGTAAATGTAACTCCTCTTGGTAACTTTTGTTTTGGAAAATACAGCTATGCTTTATACACATTACTGTATACAAAATATAAGACCTACTATATACAAAACAAGAACCTAGTGACTAGGACAAGGAAACAGAGTCAATATTTTGTAGTAATTTATAAGGGAAAAGAATCGGAAAAAGAATATATATATTAATATATAAATAAATCACTTGTCTTACATACCTGATACTAACATGATATTGTAAATCAATTATGCTTCAATTAAAAAAAGAAAATATAATTGTTAAAAAATACATTGTTTATGCTAACATGTAATATTTTTGTTCATTTTCAATAAATTAATATTTAATTTTTTGTTTTAATTTTAACAGAAGAAATACTGACATAACCCATGTAAAGAGAGTTCCTTAGAGTCCTCAACAATTTTTTGAAGTGTAAAGAGGTTCTGAGATTCAGAAGTTTGAGAACTGCTGCTCTAGGACCACTCCTGGCCCCCACGTGTGCTCCTTCTTGCTCTTCCTGAGGGACCTCACTAAGACCCACCACTGTCAACCACCACCTCCAAGCTGGTGACTGCTCTGGCCAGCGTGCAAATGCCTGGGTACCGCTCTGCAAGGACCTGGAGAGAAGGGAAGGAGGATTGCCCTGAGAGTGGAACTGGGTAAATCCAAACACAATGACCACTCAGTCATTCAACAAATACTCATTGAGCACCTACCTGGGGCCATGTGCTATTTCAGATGTTGCAGTTACAGTAGCAAGCAAAATGGAAAATCCCTGAATATTCTGTTATAGGGAGCCCATGATAGAGTATAATGGGAAATGAAGTCACACGTAGCGATGAAAGTGAAGTCATTCAGTCATGTCCGACTCTTTCAGACCTCATGGACTGTAGCCTACCAAGCTCCTCTGTCCATGGGATTCTCCAGGCAAGAATACTGGAGTGGGTTGCCATTTCCTTCTCTAGGGGATCTTCCCAACCCAGGGATCAAACCCAGGGATCGAACCTCATTGGAGGCAGATGTTTTAACCTCTGAGCCACCAGGGAAGCCCCTGGTGTACGTAGTGATAATACTAGAAATTATTTGTAAGAGTTTGACCTTATGAATTTTGGGGAATAATCCCAAATTCCAGGTTTCTTTCCCTATACGATTTCCAAAGGTGATATTCAGACAATAGACAGTGATAAAGGAATGCAATGTGACAAAGATTGTGTGTGGGGGGTGTATGTTTTTTTTTCTATTCCATAAATAATGTTTCCCCAGGAGCCATTCTGCTACTGTGGTTCTGGGAAGTAGGTGTTTACAGATTTCACCTTGCTGAGGAGGCAGATGTGATGCAAGAGAAGTTCCTGCCAGTCGCAGGAATGGCGGGGAAAGAGGAGATCAAAGAGAGGAGACTTTAGGATCGACAGCTCAAGGACAAGACCAGACCAGCATTCTTGCAACACACGTAGGTGACAATCCAGAGCAGAGTCACCATGAGGTCACCTAAGCACCACCCTCTAGTCACTGTCTCCAGGAGGAGGAGAACAAAAGTGAGAGAAACAGCTTTGGCAGAGAGTTGTCATCTTGGGATAACACTGTCTCATGTTAGAAAACTGAGATACTTTCATTGGCAATTTGAAGCTCTATCTTCAACATTTTCTTTTCACGACCTGTCATCAAATTTCAGTCTGAATGCATTAGCCATTTATTGTTGCTGGGCTTGTATGTGAATCCCTGGGGCGGGGTATTCCAGTGATAATGACTCAATCAGACCCTCCCTTCTTTTAATCCTAAACCCAAGTGTTTTGACCAGTTGGTCATATGGGAGACAGGAGGTGGAAGCAAAGAGGTGCCAGAAGAAAAGACAACAGGATGGACAGGTCTTTTCTTCAGAAGGAAATGCTTCCCGTCTTCTCTGCCACTTCGGCCACCTGGAAAGAAAGAGCTGAGATCGATCTGACCTCCTACTACTGAAACATACACCCAGAAAGAGAAGAGAGGGTGAAGAGAAAAACAATGAGTGTGTGTGTGTTGGGGGTGGAGGGGGGCAGGGGGCAGGGTGTCTCCTTCCATGCTGACCCTCAGAAAAGATGAAGAAGAAAGAAAGAGAGCCCCATTCACTTGTGGCCCAATTCATAACCTATGAACTTGGGGTCTCCTCTATGGAGTCAGAATAAAAGCAAGGACCAAGGAAAAGCCTGAGTAGACACTTCTCATGCCCAAAATATAGCATCCCTGAAAGTTAGCCATTTTTCTTTTTTAAGGCTGAGCTGTGTGGCATGTGGGATCTTAGTCCCCAAACCAGGGATCAAACCTGTTCTCCCTGCGCTGAGAGCACAGTCTTAACCACTGGACCTCCAAGGAAGTCCTGAGTTGTGTGTGTTTGCTCAGTCTTACCCAACTCGTCTGCGATCCCTTGGACTACAGCCCACCAGGCTCCCCTGTCTATGGGATTTCCCAGGGAAGAATACTGGAGTGGGTTGCCATTTCCTTCTCTAGGGGATCTTCCTGACCCAGGGATAAAACCCATGGCTCCTGCATCTCCTGAATTGGCAGGTGGGTTCTTTACCACTGTGCCACCTGGGTCCTGAGCTAGGCATTTAAAATAGGCTTATTGACTGAGGCTCAAGGAAAGAATCAAAGTTCCACATGAAGGAAGGAGCAAAGTCAGAGTCTGAACTTGGCTTGCAGATTCCAGTGAACCATGCTGCTGCCCTTCTAAGCTCCCCCATCCCCCACAATTAGAACCCAATTGTTAGCATAGGTAGTCTTTATTATATCTTGCAGTCCTATGTCCTTCCCCACCCTGGGATATTAGGTGAAATGACCACACCTATAGTCATTACTCATTCATCTGGCTAATGTTTACTGAGACTGAGGCCTTTCTTCAATTCTGAGCCCTGAAATTGCTTCTGTGATCCAGCGTCCTGAAATGTGGTATGAAGCTTCCCAGGTGATTAGTGGTAAGGAATCTGCCTGCCAATACAGGAGATGCAAGAGACAAGGGTTTAATTCCTGGATTGGGTGGATACGCTGGAGTGGGAAATAGGTGCCCACTCCAGTATTACTGCCTGGAAAATTCCATGGACAGAGGAGCCTGGTGGGCCACAGTCCATGGGCTGGCAAAGAGTCAGACACAACTGAGCACTCACATGAGTGCGCGTGTACACACACACACACACAAAGTGGAGATCCAGCCATAGGAAGAGAGCAGATTGAAAAATCAGGAAGTGGAGGATGAGAGGAGAAATAAGACCGACAGTTAGCAGCCCTAAGGAGTCACCAGTCCTGGCGGTGAGCAGGACAGAGACCACACTGTTGACATGAAATGAGATCATGGTGATGAGGGCGCTTTTGCTGTGTGGTTTCTCCTTGACCATTTGCTATGCGGATAAAATCTTGTCCTATGGATCAGTTCAGTCGCTCAGTCGTGTCCAGCTCTTTTCGACCCCATGGACTGCAGCACACCAGGTCTCCCTGTCCATCACCAAATCCTAGAGCTTGCTCAGACTCATGTACATTGAGTCGGTGATGCCATCCAACCATCTCATCCTCTGACCTACGGATAGATTGTACTTAAAAAAAAAAATTTATTTGGGGGGAGTTCCTCTGTGGCCTAGTGGTTAAGATTTGGGGCTTTCCCTGCCATGGCCTGGGTTCAGTCACTGGTAGGGAAACTCTGCCTGGCAGGGCCAAAAAATACACACACACACACACACACACACACACACACAAAATAATTTTTTGTGGTATGTGGGATCTTTAAAAAAAAATAATTTCACATAATTTTATTTATTTTTGGCTGTGCTGGGTCTTTGTTGCTCCTGGGGCTTTTCTGTAGTTGCAGTGTGTGGGCTTCTCATTGCGGTGGTTTCTCTTGTTGCAGCTCCTGGGTTCTAGAACACAGGCTCAACAGTGGTGGCACACAGGGTCAGTTGCTCCTTGGCATATGGGGTCTTCCCAGGTCAGGAATCAAACCGGTGTCTCCGGCATTGGCATTGGTAGGCAGATTCTTTACCACTGAACCACCAGGGAAGCCCAATGTGTGGCATCTTTAGGTACTGTATATGAACTCTTAGCTGTGGCATGTGGGGTCTAGTTCCCTGACCAGGGACCGAACCTGGGTCCCTTGCATTGGGAGTGTGGAGTCTTAGCCACTGGACCACCAGGGAAGTCCCTGTACAAATATTTTTTGAAAGCTGATTGGCAGCTCCTAATGTTTCCCAACCGTCCAAACCATTCGAGTCATCTTCCGAATCTCTTTGAGGTGCCTACACAAAATGATCCAGATATCAGCTGTTAAAAGACAAACTGAGGCATATTAAAGATTTTAAGAGTTTATTGGAGCAGAAATCAGTTGGAATCAGGCAGCACCAAAATAGAAGTATTTAGTAGTGCTTTCCACCAATAAGAGCTTGGGGAAAGATTTATAGAGAAAAGGTAGATTCAAAGCAAGGCAATTATTTGATTGGCTACAGCTTACACTCCTGCCTTGTATGGGAAAGCTTGCTTGGCTGTTTGTGACTGGCAGTCCTGAGGTTTGGCTTCCTTAACCTTGAGGTATTTATAGGTTCCAGTTTGGGTTTGCTAGCGGAGAAGGCGATGGCACCCCACTCCAGTACTCTTGCCTGGAAAATTCCATGGACGGAGGAGCCTGGTAGGATGCAGTCCATGGGGTCACGAAGAGTCGGACACGACTGAACAACTTCACTTTCACTTTTCACTTTCATGCTTTGGAGAAGGAAATGGCAACCCACTCCAATGTTCTTGTCTGGAGAATCCCAGGGACGGAGAAGCCTGGTGGGCTGCCGTCTATGGGGTCGCACAGAGTCGGGCACGACTGAAGCGACTTAGCAGCAGCAGCAGCAGCAGGGCCTCTAAGGCAAGTGGCTCAGTGGTAAAGAACTGGCCTGCTAATGCAGGAGACACAAGAGACGTGGGTTAGATCCCTGAGTTGGGGAGGTCCCCTGGAGTGGGAAGCGACAACAGACGCCAGGATTCTTGTGTGGAGAATTCCATGGACAGAGGAGCCTGATGGGCTACAGTCCATGGTGTGGAAAAGTGTCAGACACAACTGAGCATAGTACAACACTAAGGCATTTGGCTGCGCCAGGTCTTAGCTGCAGCGCACGGTGTCGTCTTTCCTCCTTGTGGTATCTTTAGTTTGCAGCATGTGAACTCTTAACTGTGGCATGTGGGATCTAGTTCCCTGACCAGGGATCGAACCCTGGCTCTGCATTGGGAGGGTGGAGTCTCAGCCACTTGACCACCAGCGAAGTCCCTTATTTATTTATCATTCTTTTTAAAGATTTATCATATTGAAGTATAATTGACTTGGGGCTTCCCAGGTGGCTCAGTGGGTAAAGGATCTGCCTGAAATGCAGGAGACATAGGAGACACGGGTTCACTTCCTTGGTCGGGAAGATGCCCTGGAGGAGGGCATGGTTGGTTACCCACTCCAGTATTCTTGCCTGGAGAATCCCCATGGACAGAGGAGCCTGGTGGGCTACAGTCCACAGGGTCACAAAGAGTTGGACATGACTGAAGCATGCATGCACATAGTTGACTTAATGCTGTGGTAACTTCTGCTGATTCAGATATATATTCTTTTCCACTATGGTTTATTAGAGGATATTTAATATAGTTCCTGTGCTATACAGTAGGACCATGTTGTTTATCTTCTCTATATAAGTTTGTATCTGCTAGCCCCAGACTCTCAATCTCCCTTCCCCCATCCTTGGCAAACTTTAAATCACAGACCATTTTAAACCATTTAACTTTTGTTAACGTGTGTTCAGGAAATATTAACCTAAATAAAATGTAGCTTGTATAAAAAAAAGCAAAAAACCTGTCCTAAAAAAAAAAAAGAAAGAAAAAAACAGCAACAAAAAACCCTGTCCTCTAAAGTTAAACAATGTTATGCCTAATTTTTAGACCATTTAGAAGGCAGCAAAAACAGCAGAGGCCCTTATGTTAGACCATCTTGGTGAAGCCCCAGTGACTGCATTTACCAGCTCTGTGACTTTAGAAGAGTTATTTGACTGCTCTCTGCCTTGTTTTTCTTATATGTAAAATGGCAATTTTACATATTCAGAATTGAGAAGTAAGTGATCTCATTGTTATCCAGTAGATAATAAATGATATTCAGTAAATGTCAGTTTCGGACTTCCCTGGTGGCTCAGACGGTAAATCGTCTGCCTGCAATGTGGGAGACCTGGGTTTGATTCCTGGGTTGGGAAGATCCCCTGGAGAAGGAAATGGCAATCCACTCCAGCACTCTTGCCTGGAAAATCCCGTGGACGGAGGAGCCTGATAGGCTACAGTCCATGGGGTCGCAAAGAGTCGGACACGACTGAACGACTTCACTTCACTGTCAGTTTCATCACTAGTTTTTCAGTTTCTTTTTCTCTTCTGTCCTCCATTCGCACAGTTAAAGCCATTTACTTCTTTCTTTTTAGAAATACCTATCTTGATTATAGAATTAATATATATTAGTAAAAGATTCAGAGGATATATAAAAAGATAAAAAAGAGGAAATAATTATCCACTAATCCCAAACCCAAAAGATATAACTGCTTTGAAAATGACTCTCAAGAAATTTTGTTACTAACATTTCTGAGAAGTGTTTGAAACTTCCATTCTTTGGTTTTATGGAAAGAAAAATCTCCTTTCTATGGTACTATTTTCTTCCCTAGACTGCCTTGTTACAACTCTGTACACTAGTAGATGAACTTTTATTCACCATTTACAGCTTTTTTTGCCAAAAGAAATCAGCGCATGCTCCTCAATATCCACTCAGTTCCCCTCTGACAGGCTCAGAGGAACCCATCATTGTATTTTCTAATCTCCATGTCATCTGAGAACAGGGACAGTGAGAGCTTGACAGGGCTCCTGGGCCCTGTGTTTAACCTGGGGACAGTAAAGCCCTGGATGAACATGTGACATGCTCATCATGTGCCCTCCCTCCCCCCACACGGTGCAGCTGTGCAAGGCTGGACTCAGAAAGTCTGCCCTGGGTGTGGGTGGTTTCCCACGTCTGAAACCACCAGGTCTGGTGTGGGAGAAGCTGTTTTTAAAAAATAGTACGCAATCTCTGAACCCGGAAGAGTAGAGCTTGGGAGGAGAGATCTGATAGAGGCTGGTGGGCCCTCCTTCTCAGAAAAGGCAGGAAGAGGCCCTGAGGTTGAGGAAGGACATCTGCTAGAAAACACAGTGTTAACAAAATAACAGGGTAAAATCTACAGAACCACAGAAAGGAGTATACAAATTGAAACTGGGTGGTGTGTGTTCAAAGCTAGATTGGGTAATACATCTTTGAAGGAAACTCTGTTTTTTTTAATTTTTAGGAAGAAAACCTACAAGGTCATCTTATTTGAAAATCTTATTAAGTAGGTGCTCCATCCTCTAACGTGAATATTGAAGGTCTAGATTTCCATCAGGCATAAATTCTTTCAGAAAGATTTTCAGCACTGATTATTTCAATATGAATAAAAGTGAGATATTCAGGATCATGTACAGAAAATTAAATGAGACATTTCCTCTGTGATTTCTATTTGGTCTTTTTAAAGAAAAGGCCACAGCACTTTAGTAGTGTGTTTATATTTAGGTAGTCAAAATTAACTAAAAGCATGCAAAGTGTTTGTCTTACAGTAAACCTTCTGTACCTGTTTATTAACTTTTAAAATTTCTTTATTTATTTGGCTGTGTTGAGTCTTAGTTGTGGCATTCAGGATCTTTGCTGCATCATTCAGATCTTTCGTTGTGCTATGGGTGAAGATGTGACATAAAATAGTTAGAACCTACTAGACCCAAGATGGTGAAAGATTTATTCCAGTGGAACTTGGGCCTCACTGCTCATTGCAGTACATCAGCTAAATGATTCAGCAACGAGGGCCATGACAGTTTTGAAATCAACCATAGAAGTCCAAAAAGGGGGCGGTGGCCCAGTTCCTGGAAATCCTCTCCCCTTGCCCAGATAATTGGAATAATCCTCCCACTCATTAGCTTATGAAATTATGCAGCCCATAAAAACTAACCATGGCATATTTTGGGATCTCTCACCTTCCAAGATGGCTCACACTCTGTTTATGGAGTGTGACTCTCTCTCAATACATCAGTTTCTCACCTGTCACTTTGCCTTTTGCTGAATTCCTTCTGCACCGAAACGTAAAGAACATGAGTTTCATTAAGTCCTGAGACTAGGTGTGCAATTTCAGCTGGGAGATTGTAGGCTCAAGTCTCCTCCTAAGCCAGAAGTTGTGGGTTCAAGTCCCAATCTTAAGTATGCACTGAGCATGAGAGAAAGGGAGAGATCAAGTTCAATCCAAATGCTTGGACTGAGCAACCGATGAGCCAGTCACTGAGATGGAGAAAACTACAAGAGGCACAAGTCTGGGGGGTGGGGAATCGGGTATTCTGTTTTGGATATACACATTTAATAGGCCTGAGAAACATACACTGGCAATTTTCAAGCAGGCAATTGAATATGAATCTGGAGGCCAAAGGAGAGATCTGGCTGGAGATGTGTATTTAGGAGTCACCAGCATACTAACAGTATTTAAAGCTACAAGCTGCTTAAGATCATCTGGGGGTACAGCAAGAGGAGGGAAAATGTTCTGAGTACTCAGCCCTGAGACACTACATCCACAGAGGAGGAATTAGCAGAGAAGACAGGCCAGCCAGTGAGACAGAGTGGCAGTAAGAGCGAGTGCTGTCTTGGAAGCCAAGGGAAGAAAGTGTTTTGGGGAGCAGAGAAAGATCAGTTGTGGAAACGATGGTTTGACTGTCGAAGTTAACAGCGTGGACCTCACAGGGGATCATGACAAAAACAATGAAAAGATGATTAGAGCAGATTCCAAAGAGAATGGGAAGAGACAGATTGGAGACAGCATGCACTGACGATGTACGTCTTCAAGTTTTGTTAAAGGGGAAGCAGATAGATAGGGTAGCAGCCAGTAAAGTGAAAGTGAAAGTGTTAGTTGCTCAGTTGTATCCGACCCTTTGTGACCCCATGGACCATAGCCTGTCAAGCTCCTCTGTCCATGGAATTCTCCAGGCAAGAATACTGGAATGGATTCCTATTCCCTTCTACAGGGAACCTTCCCGATTCAGGGATCAAACCCTGGTCTCCTGCACTGCAGGTGGATTCTTTACCATCTGAGCCACCAGAAGGGGGATTAAAGTGAAACTGAGAGGTAAATATTGTTACGTGCTAAGATGAGGATATTTTAGGACATATTCATAGACTGAGGAGAATGATCTAGTAGAGAGGAAAATTTGAGTATACAGGGGAGAGAGGAATAATTTCTGAAGCCATATCTTTGAGTAGGTTAGAGAATAGTGGGTCTAGTACCCAAGTGGAGACAATAATATTGAACAGGGAGCTTGGATAGTTTATCTATGATGACATGCGATAGGGTAGAGGATAAGGCAGATGTGATAATGGGAGCTCCTAGAGGCTTTTTTCTGGTTGCTCCTTTTCCTAAGGAAGTGGGAGGTAAAGTCATCTATGTGAGGTTTTGGAGAGAAAGGAAGGTGTGAAACACCTGCCTTGGAGAGTGGAAGAGTGAAAGATGGGGGACAATGGGATAGGGTTGCCAGGCAGCACTAAGGGGACACTTGAGGTTAGTGGTCGTAATTGAACGTGAACCACTCCATACGGTTGGTTGTTCTCCTCCAGCCACATTCAGCTGCACTGGTGCAAAGGCGGAGCTGATGGACAGTTAGTTTCGCCATGGGTTAGGCTTTTACCTGGCAAGTTTGCTGAAGGGAGTGGTATAGGGAGTAATGAATCATGGATGGAAGATAGTTCAGGACAGACATGATAATGTTATGGACAGTAAAAATAGTTTGAGGATTAATGAATTATGGATCCCAGACAAAGAAAGAATTACTGAAGTCAGAGCTGCAAAGACTGGAGGCAGTGGTCAGAGAGTGGTTTGCTTAAGATGATTTTGAAGGCAACTTCTGGAAGAGCCGACTATAGAACCTTAGAATTCAGAAGCTCCACAGACCAAGTGTTCAGTTTCAGAGTATGAGGTATTCATAACTAAAATTTTGGGATGTGCTTTAATAGTTTGTGAAAAGAGAGGAAAAGGAGACAGGAATGAAGATGCCTTTGACAGAAGGAAATGGATTATCATTTTAAGCATAAAGGAAATAAAGCCAGAATCAAGGTCATAGAAGTCCATGTGGGAAAGGGGAAAACTGGAAAGAGATTTGTCCCACATNAGGAAAAGGAGACAGGAATGAAGATGCCTTTGACAGAAGGAAATGGATTATCATTTTAAGCATAAAGGAAATAAAGCCAGAATCAAGGTCATAGAAGTCCATGTGGGAAAGGGGAAAACTGGAAAGAGATTTGTCCCACATTTCAAGGTCATAGTGATTGATGTAGGCAGGTGAAGTGAATTTGAATCAATGTTAAAGCAAAAATAGAAATACATGACACTGTTGATCCATGAGGGGACTTCGCACAGTTGTTGTGAAGAATTGTTGAAGTGCTTGATTTCAAAGCACTTACTAATGACATCAAGAGTTGTTTGGTCACTGGTTGCCATGTGTGATAATGAGGCCAAATGGAAGGCTTCATTAGTCCCCTCCCTTCTCAGTGGTCATTTACTTCAGGGAAGATCAAGTAACAGTGAAACCACAGGATGAGTCGGAACAATAAATCACGTTATCTTTAAACACAGGCATCTGAAAGGATCAGCAGGAGACCTCTGGCCACTCAAAGAAAACTCAATAAAAGTTTAGTCAGTAACTTAAATGGCAGACCTTTCTGTGGCTTATCATTTACTCTTGAAAATTATCATCTATTGAAAGATTCAAATAAAAATAAGCTCAAAAATGAATTCTTGGGAGTTCCCTGTGAGGTCCAGTGGTTAGGGCATAGTGCTTCCACTGCCATAGCCCTGGGTTCAAACCCTGATCAGGAATCTTACCCACAAGCCATCTGGTATGGCCAAAAACCCCAAAGAATTCTTAATGTGGTGATAATTGCATAACTCTGTAAAAACATTAAAAGTTATTGAATTGTATACTTAAAATGGGTAAATTTCATGAAATATAAAATTATACCTAAAAAGCCTCAAAAAAACTGAATTAATATTTATTAAATATTATAACAACATATTTGAAATTTTAATTCAGGGTTGAGCTTAAAGTCATACTGACTGTTGATTTATTATTAAAAAAAAAAAAACAGCCAACCCGAGTATAGTCCTAAAAAAAAGGAAAATCCACTGGAAAAGAATTAGGTCACTTACTATGTGTTTCTGGTACTAGTTAATACAAACCAGCAGTAAAACTGTAACATTGCGCCGGATAATAACCAGAGTTTGTGTGAGGCTCCAGAAAATTCTTTCCTTGCAACACTTCTTGGCTAGCTTGCTCTTGCTCTTCCTGGTAACATCCAGCCCATGTTGTCCCTGGGCTGAACTTCTCCTTAACCTTTCTTTGCTTGTCCTTTGGATGTATTTCACTGCCTGGACTGTAATTATTTTTTATACTGAAGTTGGTAGTTAACTAGAAGACTCTAGTAGATTTTGCTGACAGGAAAAAGGCCAAGCAGGAACTTGCATGTAAATCAGCCTGCTAGTTAGTCATCATTCTCACCAATAAAACGACGTACCTGGAAGGTGCCCAATGAAACTCCATAACTGGAATGAGCGTCTGGCCTGGTTCCTGTGGACTTGGAAAGCCCATAGTTCATACCCAAGGGTACAGAGGAGGGGCCGCTGCCTCATGATCTCTTCACAGCTGTTATTTTGAAATAATTATGGCAGTGAGCTGTCACTGAATATTCCAGGCGTATGCCTGTGTTACGAAACAACATTTGATGTTTACCGCCATGGTGAAATGCTTAGAACCCCAAGCAGTGGTAGGCGAACTGAAAGTCTCCAGTCAGAAGGGTTCCTTTTGGGAATAATTAAGATGTGCCGAGTCCTGCCTCTTTGCTTTTCCTCTCGTGATTCTCCCTGATCTGCTGCCCCGTTCACCTGCCCACACTCATTCCCCAAGCCTTCCTGGAGGGACAGCTCGAAGACAGTCTTTCCTAAGTTCTCACCCAGGTTCTTCCCCTTTAAGCATCTGTATGATTTAGGGAAGTTCTTTTACCTTCTTCGGAAAATAGAACAATATTTCACAAGGTAGTGGTTTGGCACTAGATGCTCAATAAAAATTAATACCTTTCCTGACAGTTTTAGGAGAGTAAAAATTATATCACGCTCCTCTGAATGGAATGTACTTCACAAGTCAGTGCTTTAAGTTCCCTTGTACTTTTGCTCACCGTTTCATGGACACTATTTATCTTATACCCACAGTGAACCTCAACCCTCCCAGGGAGACGGAAAAACTTTTACCCTTTTCTGAAGTCCTCTTGGAATGTCTACTTAGTCATAGAGCAAGAGCATGCAGGTTTGGACTAGGCTGTGGTTGGTGGGCAGTTTACTTTGTTGACGTCACTGTTTTCAGTTCAGTTAGGTTGTGGTAATGAGATCAGACCAGGTGGCGAGGATGTAGGGACCCTGTGATCGGGTTGTTGGACATGAGTCACTGGCAGACCACTGAGGAGGGTTATCTCTTGGCAGCATAGGAGTGCAGCTTCTCAGAAAGTAGAAAGCTCTCAGTGACTTTTATTAATCAAAATAGAAGGCTTTTTATATCATCTAATATGTGAAACTTCTACTGTTCTCAATTTGTGCTCAGTTGCTCAGTCCTGTCCAACTCTTTGTGACCCCAAGGACTATAGCACACCGGGCTCCTCTGTCCATGGGATTCTCCAGGCAAGAGTACTGGAGAGGGTGGCCACTTCCTCCTCCAAGGGATCTTCCCAACCCAGGGATAGAACCTCAGTCTCTTGTGTCTCCTGAATTGGCAGGTGGATTCTTTAACACTGCACCACCTGGGAAGCCCCTTCTTAATTTACTCACACCCAGTAGCCAAGCCAGAATCTTGAGACATGCTTAAATCTTCCCTCTTTACCTCCATCACACCCATATGGATATTGTCAGCAAAATCCAGTTGATTCTACCTCTTCCGTGACTCTTCCAATTGGTCTTCTTGTCCTCCCAGGCTTCAGCTAGGCTCCCATCAGCTCTTACCTGGATCTTTAGAATAACTTTGTTACTAAATTCACCGCTCTGTAACTTTCTTTCAAAATGCTGCCACCAGTGATCTTTCTCAAACAGCCTTAAAATCAGGTTATCTTCCCTTGTAAAATCTTTTAAGGATTTGCCACTATTGACAGAGAAAATATTCCACACTCGCTCTCCCATGGAGTCCATCACTTTGAATCTCTGTTTCCCTTACAATCTTTATTCTCCATCATTCTTTCCTTCACATCCTCACCCCAGTTACAACTTGCAGGTGCTGTGCTCTTTCAGGCTTCTTGGCCTTTAAATGTTTTCTTGTCCTGGAATGCCCTCTCTTTCATTTCTTTGCAGCATCATGCTTTGGAGCAGAGGCTCTGGGCAGACACCTTCATTTGATCCTGACTCCTCTGCTTGCGAGCCGAGATGTTGGGCAAGTTATTTTAAAATACTTCATATTATTTTATACAGTAAGGGAGAAGGCAATGGCAACCCACTCCAGTCCTCTTGCCTGGAAAATCCCATGGACAGAGGAGCCTGGTAGGATGTAGTCTATGGGGTCGCTAAGAGTCGAGCATGACTAAGTGACTTCACTTTCACTTTTCACTTTCATGCATTGGAGAAGGCAATGGCAACCCACTCCAGTGTTCTTGCCTGGAGAATCCCAGGGACGGGGGAGCCTGGTG
>SJYV01050388.1:95653-129619 GCA_006410875.1 Neotragus pygmaeus
TGGTTTACGTGGAATACCAATCATCACCTACGTAGGCCACAGGCGTCTTTCTGTTCTCCCAAAGAACAGGAGGCACTGAGGCCTCCCGGGTCCAATCTCAGAAGCCCAGGCAGAATTAGCAGGCTTGGTGAGTACCCACATTTCAGATGGGAATTCAGCCAGGAAAACGGGGAGCAAGAAAGAAATGACACAGGGGAATCAGTCTTTCCAGAAACTGATCCCATTTCTTTATTTTTCAGGTTTGTTTATATACCTTTTGTTATACATAGAGATGAATACAGAGTCACGCGGGGGTCAGCAGACCTGACCCTTGTCACAATCAGGTGCTTCATATAAAATTATACAAAGGTCTTATGGGTTTTACATCATCTTCTGGCCATGAGGCCTGCTGACATTTTATGGCCCTTTCTGATATCGGTCAGTTAACCAGAACACTTATTTTTCCAGGGGTGAATTTTTTCTTAAATCAGGAGCCACCCTCCAAATAAAGTTGCATTCCTATAGGGTGAGGGTGTAGTGAGTTACAACTAGGAAAGGAATTTACTTAACCTAAGGTTAACAGGATTAATCTTAAAGGTTAATATTTATTTCTCTTATATGCTAGTTATATTCGTTATAAGGGCAGGGAATATGGAGATTTAGCAGCAAACATCAGCCCAACAAATGAAAACCTTTCACCAATGTTCCCTTTAAGATCTATTTAGTCTTAAGATAATGATAAGTTACATTTTTACCTAGCAAGGACACAGTGATTTATAACAAAATACAATAATCTATAACAAAAGAGTAAGTTCATTAACTCAAAAAGTCTAATATTGTTAACATCAGAACTACTATATTTCCTTTTCTGTATTCCAAATACGTTGATTAATATATTCCCAGGTGCCTAAGGATA
The DNA here is from genome assembly GCA_006410875.1 of Neotragus pygmaeus. Lineage (NCBI taxonomy): Eukaryota > Metazoa > Chordata > Mammalia > Artiodactyla > Bovidae > Neotragus > Neotragus pygmaeus. The sequence continues at coordinate 96,549 of SJYV01050388.1, forward strand.
TGGAGGCCTGGCAGCAATCATTGACTCAACAATGAGAAAAGCCCTATGCTAATACTCCAAACTCTCTGTGCTGTTTATGGTTGAGAGGTTGTTACACAACCTAGACTGTCAGCAGAGAGGTTTGACCTGAGACACCCTTGTCACACCCAGGGCAGGGAATTAGCAGTAATTATTGGCACGACAAATGAAAAAATCCTTTACCAATATAATTCCTAATCAACCCACTAATACTATACTAATAATCTTCTAACTTCTCAAAAGAGTCTGTGTTTAGAAAGTTTTAAAGCATCTATGCCTCTCACAGTTGAGAGGCTGTAAACAATCACATGTGGCCAGACAAACNTACCAATATAATTCCTAATCAACCCACTAATACTATACTAATAATCTTCTAACTTCTCAAAAGAGTCTGTGTTTAGAAAGTTTTAAAGCATCTATGCCTCTCACAGTTGAGAGGCTGTAAACAATCACATGTGGCCAGACAAACCTGATCAGGCAAGCCAGAGAACTTTTAGAGGAGTTTGCACGTTGAAATACTTTTGTCATGTCCAGAAATTTTTATTGACTTGGAGCTGCAAGCTAACTCCTTCTCCGAGAGAAATGGTTATAGGGAAGAGCTCCCCGTAAAGTCAGAGGTGTTGGTGAGAGCATGAAACAGACTCTGGTTTTGGGATTGGATGCTCGGGAACAGGAGGTTTCCTGAAGCTTGATCATGCCTTTGCGTATGCCAAACCTCCTTCCTCATGACCTTTGCCATGGGCGGAGTTCCTCACACTGGCTCCTGGCAACTCCCTAGTCCTGTGTCTGCATACCTAGCACTGTGCTTGGCAAATTCTTAAACTCACATAAATATCTGATGAAGGAAAGGTTATGATATCAAGTGTGATTTTTCTTTTGATTGAATTCAGTTCACGCCAGAATGGAGGCACAAGTTGTGAACTCTCCAGTAACGTTCTGTCTCTGGCAAGGACAGGTCTGTGAGATATGTCGGAGAAATGACTGAAAACAGGTCTGGGGATTGTTGCAGAAAAACAGAGGTGACTATAATTAAAGGAGTGCCTGGTCCTGGAATATTTTACATGATAAATATTTCATAGGATTTTGGTCTCTCTAGCATAAGATAGAGCTAGAAAAAAACCCAGAGAAGGATGTTAAAGATGATCAAAGCAGAAGGAATTAGGCAGGTATGGTAGTAAAAATAAAAAAGATTCTATTTGAAAAAAAAATTAAAGTCTTAAATTTGTAAATAATAATCACAGATTACTTTCTCAAGCCTGAAAAAAAAAAAGAAAGAAATAGGTATTATTTCTTAAGCTTGAAAATCCTTCTACTAAAAATAAAAGCAAAATACCTCTTTATATAGCACACATGAAAATATAGAATTCATTACTCCAAAAGGCTGTGCCTACCAGAAATGTAAATACTGCAGACAGAGCTGAATTAGGGGTCAAGCCAGGCAGCAGTGGCCTGAGCTACCTCTAAGAGGCACAAATCATTGCTGAATACATTAGATTGTGGTGTCTCTGTTAATTCAGGTTTTCCAAATACAGCTGTTTACAATTTTACACTTGTAAATTGCCTGTCTCTGTTAAACAGTGTTCTTGAGTGGAATTTAAAAAGAAAGTCTTACCATTTGGATTCAAGTCTTTTGAAATGCTTTTGAATTACACATATCAGTAGCCTCATCAACTAAACTTTTGGATTTATGGCCTTAGTGCTATTTACCGTAAGGGAATGATTTATTTTCTCATGCACACTTTAATCTTTTTAATATAAGTTACACAAACTTATCTGGTGCCAAAAGTCACAAAAGGAAACTATAGAGAGAATAAAGACCACAGAAAAGTGAGAATCATTGTACAGGTTGTTTTGAGGACTTTTAACATATGATTTTGGTATAAGGTAGGGATCTGATTTTATTTTCCAAATGACTAGACAGTTGTCTCAATACTATTTATTAAGTACTTTGTCTTTTCTCTTCCCTGGTGGCTCAGATGGTAAAGAATCTGCCTGCAATGCGGGAGACCCATTCGATCAGGTCAGGAAGATTCCCTGGTGAAGGGAATGGCAACCCACTGTAGTATTCTTGCTTGGAGAATCCCATGGACACAGGAGCCTGGTGGGCTACAGTTCATGGGGTCACAAAGAGTTGGACATGACTGAACGACTAACACTTTCACTTTATCTTCCCTCTAATGTTTTAAACACCATTTTATTGTATACTAAATTCCCATATCAATGGCAGTTCTTCAGGTTATATGTAGAAGTGAATTTGAAACCAATGGGAGGAGGAAGTCCATGACAAGAACAGGATTGGGTCCAAAATGTCAGGCCACGGGAATTTCCAGCAAGGCAAGGATGGGGACTTCCTAAAGCTAGCGCTGTACCTTTTGATAGTAGGCAAATAAATTGGCAGCTAAATACTCTACATTCTATTAGTATGAATTGATTGAACACTGATTAGTCCATTTCAAGTTTTTTCTTTCTAGAATCTATAAAACAATATTACTAATTCTTTGGTGCAGAAAATAAGACTGGGATATTTATTCTCCAGCTCTCTTCCGATGATACCCCTCAGACTACTGGTGTCACAACTCCTGTCTCTTGGATTCTGGTAAACTGCCTCTCCTCCTCCTCTTTTGGACCTTTACTGCTGTTAGCCCTGGGTCCTTGCAGGATCCCTATATCTCTCCCACATTTTCAAAATAGGCTGGTGATATGCTGGTAGATAGCTGGGGCCAAGGGGTGTGGGAGAGCCTTAACTTGTAGCATCTGCCACTTGCTCAGATATAAATATTCCTATCATGGCCCATCTTAAGCTACCAGTGTGAACTCACTGAACACAGAGCTGGGAGGAAATGATAAGAGGCGGCTTTTATAAACTGTTATGAGCCAGCTCCAGCACAGCACTCACTGAGATGGTCCTCTTATAAATGAATTCTTTTAAAATTATCCTATTTAGAGTGTGCCATCTGATTCCTTGGAGAAGGAAATGGCAACCCACTCCAGTATTCTTGCCTGGAGAATCCCATGGACAGAGGAGCTTGGTAGGCTACAGTCCATGGGGTCGCAAAGAGTCGGACACGACTGAGCGACTACACACTTATCTGATTTCTATTGGGCCCCGAACTGATTCCGATACCATCCTGGACCATTGAATGTTTAATCAGAGAGAAAAGAGCATTCTTTTCTATAGGACTTAAATCTGGGAGGATGTGAAACTAGAGCTTCAGAAGCTGAGAACAAAGGCAACCTAGAGGAAGGCAGAGCTAAGAGACGGAAGTAGACAAATCCTGGCCATATCATCTCAGCCCTGGATTCTGCTGGTGTGAGGCCTTTACCAAGGCCACAAAAGCAGAACCCAGGGCCAAGGTCACCTCAAAAGCGGACAGAGCCCTTAGTAACCTTGCCAAAAGGCCCCCTGATCATCATAAGCAGGGTTCCTGACCCATATTAGGCAAATACTCCCACCTCAGTAGTCACCCTATAGCGCCCTAACCAATCACCTAACGCCAACCTTCTAGCAGGAATTTTACTCACCTTGAAGTTCTAAAAATTGGCTACTAACCCATGAATAGTGTCAACTTTTCCTGGTCTGTCAGGAGGTCAGCCTGCCTGTGCTTGCAGTGCCCACTTTATCTCTGCTCTTTGTTCTTAATAAATTCACTCCCTTCTGAAATGCTCTGTGTCTGGAAATTCTTTTCCAGCTCATTCTCAGATTGCCTCAACAGATAACGGCCATGCTCGTTAAGACTTATTTATTAATTTGACTGCACCAGGTCTTAGTTGTGGCATATGGGATCTAGTTCCATGACCAGGGATCTAACTCAGGCCCCCTGCATTGGGAGGGCGGAGTCTCAGCCACTGGACCAGTCGGCTGTATTGGAAAGTCCTGATACAGCCATACTTGAAGTGAACTGTGCCCTGGCCTTTTCAAGACCATGAACTAGTAAATTTTCAGGACCATGAACTAATAAGTTCTCTCTCTCTCCCCCTCTCTTTTTCTATCGATTTCTTTACTTTTGCTTAAGCCAGTTTCTCTTGGAATTTTACCACTTGCACACGGAAGATAGCTAAGATATATACAATGGCACGGTGTGGTTTGGCCCTTTGCTTCCCTGGCTTTCTGTACTCCAGCTTCACTGGTTTTCTTTCAGTCACTTAAAAGCTCCTTTGCTCCTCTGCTGCAATTGCTTTGCAAGTACCATTGCCTCTGCCTGGAACAGTCTTCCAGCCTCTTTGCCCATTTAGCTCCTACTCATCTTCCAGATCCCTGACTGGTGTCACTCTGGTAGCTTGTTTCAACGTGGCTCCTGGTGAATTATACCTTCCAGTATTCATGTCCTTTTGTAGTCTCCTCCCCCTTGACTCTGGCTTGGTGCTGTGACTGCTGTAAACAACAGAATTCAGCACCAAATGGGGCTGTGCCAGTCCCGAGGTTAACCCTTAAGAAAAGCTGGAAGCTTCTACTTTTGTGCTCTTGGAAGACTTGGGCCAGTATAACAAAGGTCTGATTCCCCTGCTGGAGAGACCAAATGGAGAGGCTTCTCCTAAGAACCCTAGCTGTATCCTAGCCTACGTGCCAGCTGCATGCAGCTGCGTGAGTGACCCCTGAAAAGACCAGCAGGGGAACGAACTAGTTCCACCCAAATCACAAAGTTATGAGCAAGTAGAATAAAAGGCTCCTCTTCTTCAAGATGGTTGCTTTTAGTCATTACATTTTGGGGTAGCTAGTTGTGCAGCAATGGATAACTGAGTCATCTGGAGAAAATGCCTCCAAAAAAGGAAAAGAAAATTTCTCCAACATTCTTAGACCAAGTCATTCCCCAGTTAGATATTATCAGAGTACCATGCACGTGGCTTTCATGATACTCAGCATATTTTGTAGTGATACATTTATAAGAATGACTTTTTTTGGTGTTCCTTCCCTTTGATAATTTTCAGGATTATTGACCACCCCATTCCCCACCCTGGGGAAGGAAACAGATCTGTTGCAGTTTTCTTGCCTTGGAAATTCCATGGACAGAGGAGCCTGGTGGGCTACAGTCCATGGGGTCTCAAAGAGTCAGATATGACTGAGTGACTAAGCAACAACAACAAAGGATATTTACCCAACTTCAAGACATCAGTCCTTGCAATCATGGTTAACCACCTTAATCTGCCCCATCACAGGGCCTGATTCTCTGCTTTTATTTGTGCCGAATCTGCCACTGATGCTCTGAATGTAGGTTCAGTAGAAGTTTTTACATAGAAGTTTAGCACAGCAAAGATTCCATATTCCTCTCCTCCACTCCATTCATGATTCTACTCTCAAGCGTTACACCCTATTAATAGGGAAACTAGATTAAAAAAGACTCATGGTTTACAGGTTTACAGTATTCAGATTTACACAGCAGTTTCTTCCAAATTATACTCAGGGGTATAAATCAGGGACTAACATTGGCACACTCACCAAGTACAGAGCCTTCCAATTCTAAAGCAATTTGCTGGTGAGTCATTAAGTTAAAAAAAGAAATTCATATCAGTAATAAATCTCTGGAGAAGTACTCTGTGTTCTTTTGACAATTGATTGTTTCTAGGTGGCTACTTCAACTAACATTATCCAAAAGATAGAGTTCTGTTAGAATATAGAATAATGCTTTCTGAGAAGTTGTTTCTATTTTTATTGTTAAGTTGAGACCTGGGTTCGATCCCTGGGTTGGGAAGATCCCCTGGAGAAGGGAAAGGCTACCTGCTCCAGTATTCTGGCCTGGAAAATTCCATAGACTGTATAGTCCATGGTTATAAAGAGTAGGACACGACTGAGCTTCTAAAATAGAAAAAAAAGAAAAGAAAGTTGAGACANAGTGTTTCCTTGCAGAGCAAAGGACAGACATCTTACTGCCCTGTCTTATAAAAGATTCAAGTTCCCTGAACTCAGGGTTGCTCTCCTTCAATGCAACCCATTAAATATACAGCTATTCATCTGGCCCTCTTGTCTTGCCTCCAAAGAACTTGGGGAATGAAATGGGTTCTAGACATAAATATAATGATGCTTGAGCAATAAAGCCAATGCCTCTAACCCAAAAGTCTCTGGTTCTCTGCCTGCATCCCTGAAACAGAGGCAGGCAAACCTGTTAGCATGTCAATAAGAAAAATTTCAGACCCTTCACAGCTCTTGACATGTAAATGTATACACACTATCCCCCAAACAAAAACCATATTCATAGAAAGAAGTGAGAGGGAAAACACTAAAATGCTAACAGGCATTATCTAATGGTGGTGAAATAGATAGGCTGGTTTTTACTTTTTCTTATGCTTATATCTTTCTATGTTATACTTCCCTCCCACAAAATATCGTAAGAATAAACACTTAAAGATCGTAAATGAAGCGCTTCAGTCACAAAATAAACTGCAGGTACATGCTTCAAATATTTGGCATACCTAAAATTTGCTCATTTTTCCCATCAAGGATTTTTTCAACAACATATTTTTCAAGAACAATTTTCCCCAACATATGTTCTTTCTGTCCTTCTCATTCTTTATGCACAGGTAGGTGTACACACACATTTTCACACACATACCCATCTGGTGGAGAAGGCAGTGGCACCCCACTCCAGTACTCTTGCCTGGAAAATCCTATGGACGGAGGAGCCTGGTAGGCTGCAGTCCATGAGGTCGCTAAGAGTCGGACACGACTGAGCGACTTCACTTTCACTTTTCACTTTCATGCATTGGAGAAGGAAATGGCAACCCACTCTAGTGTTCTTGCTTGGAGAATCCCAGGGACGGGGGAGCCTGGTGGGCCATCATTTATGGGGTTGCACAGAGTTGGACACGACTGAAGTGACTTAGCAGCACCCATCTGGTACAATCTCATCATCACCCACTTGGACAATTACAACAATCTCCTAACTAGTCTCCCGATGTCCACTTTCATTTGTGCGTTCCATGACCCTTTTAATTTCATTTTCCTCTTCTAGGTCAAAATTCAGAATGACATAACTTTAGTAATTGTATAGAAAAAGCAAGAGAGTTACAGAAAAACATCTACTTCTGCTTTATTGACTATACCAAATCTTTGACTATGTCGATCACAACAAACTAGAAAATTCTTCAAGAGTTCGGAATACCAGACCACCTGACCTGCCTCCTGAAAATCTGTATGCAGGTCAAGAAGCAACAGTTAGAACTAGACATAGAACAATGGACTGGTTCTAAATTGGGAAAGGAGTACATCAAGGCTGTATATTGTCAACCTGCTCATTTAACTTCTATGCAGAGTACATCATACGAAATGTTGGGCTGGATGAAGCATGAGCTGGAATCAAGATTGCCAGGAGAAATAACAATAACTTCAGATATGCAGATGACACCACCATTATGACAGAAAGCAGAGGAACTAAAAAGCCTCTTGATGAAAGTGAAAGGGAAGAGTGAAAAAACTGGCTTAAAACTCAGCATTCAGAAAACTAAGATCATGGCATCTGGTCCCATCAATTCATGGCAAACAGATGGAGAAACAACAGGAACAGTGACAGACTTTATTTCTTTGGGCTCCAAAATCACTGCAGATGGTGACTGCAGCCATGGAATTAAATGATGCTTGCTCCTTGGAAGAAAAGCTATGACCAACCTAGACAGTATATTAAAAAGTTGAGACATTAGTTTGCTGACAAAAGTGTGTCTAGTCAAAGTTATGGTTTTTCCAGTAGTCATGTATGAATGTGAGAGCTGGACCATAACGAAAGCTGAGTGCTGAAGAATTGATGCTGTGGTGTTGGAGAAGACTCTTGAGAGTCCCTTGGACTGCAAGGAGATCCAACCAGTCCATCCTAAAGGAAATCAGTCCCGAATATTCATTGGAAGGACTCATGTTGAAGCTGAAGTTCCAATACTTTGGCCATCTGATGCAAAGAACTGACTTAGTGGAAAAGACCCTGATGCTGGGAAAGATTGAAGGCAGGAAGACAAGGGGATGACAGAGGATGAGATGGTTGGATGGCATCACTGACTCAATGGACATGAGCTNAGTGTTCTTGCCTGGAGAATCCCAGGGATGGGGGTGCCTGGTGGGCTGCTGTCTATGGGGTCGCACAGACTCGGACACGACTGAAGTGACTTAGTAGCAGCAGCAGCATACTTCCAAAGGACCAGAACTTTCAGTAAATTTATTCTGTGTTATTTTCATTAAAAAAAAAAAGCATTATAGATCATAAACCTCTGCCAGATTGGATATTTGGGTTGCTGTGTTTATGGGGAGAGGGCATAAAGAGGCCTAAACATTAAGCAGCTTAGAACTGACTCTCCTGGCGTTACAAAGTTTCAGCCATGGCGACTGAAGGTGTATGAGGATCCCCCTAATCCATCCGCTCACTCAAGTGTTCCATCAGCCTCCACAGATCTCACGACGAAGACCGTGCTGCCACCTTCTCTCTTTTGCTGTTGACTTTGCTCTAGTTCAGGCCTGTGGAATTTTGTGGTGGCCTCATAAGTGGGTTTCCTGCCTTCGGTCTCTTCTTCACTCTGTGAGTACGTGCTAAGTCAGTTCAGTCGTGTCAGACTCTTTGTGACCCTATGGACTGTAGCCTGCCAGACTCCTCTGTCCATGGGATTCTCCAGGCAAGAATACTGAAGTGGGTTGCCAGGTCCTCCTCCAGCGGACCGTCCCAACTAGGGACTGAACCCACATCTCTTATGTCTCCTACANCTTTGTGACCCTATGGACTGTAGCCTGCCAGACTCCTCTGTCCATGGGATTCTCCAGGCAAGAATACTGAAGTGGGTTGCCAGGTCCTCCTCCAGCGGACCGTCCCAACTAGGGACTGAACCCACATCTCTTATGTCTCCTACATTGGCAGGTGAGTTCTTCACCACTAGCACCGCCTTCACTCCCTCTACCTCCGAATCCATTTCTGGATTCACCCCACTGCTGGGGTGATTGGCCACTCCCTTTCATAAAACCCTTCCAGGACTCACCATCCTCTGCTGCTAAGGTCCTTAACTCATGGTCCACAGATATTAGGAAGATAAGGGGCCAGGAACCCTTTGAAGATGTGCAGACAACTGACATGACTATGTCCACTCTTTGGGAGAGCATTCCTGACATGACTATGTCCATTCCTTTCAAGAGCCATAGTCTTGAAAAGGTCTGTGGCTCCACAAGAGGGAAGAACCACTGGCCTACAGGAGACAAACAAATTCCTTGACAGTAATGTGATTGTTGGAAGGGTGATGGAGGTGATGAAAAGATGCTCTAAATACCACAGGCAAAAGGTATGATTTCCAAGCTGGTAAATGTTGTGCTTAACAAAACAAGACTTGGGTGGGAGGAGAGATAAATTAGGAGTTTGGGATTAACATATACACACTGCCATATATAAAATAGATAACCAACAAGGACCTACTGTATAGTAAAGGGAACTCTACTCAATATTTTGTAATAGTATATAAGGAAAAAGAATCTGAAAAAGAATATATTTATATGAATCACTGTGCTATACGTCTGAAACTAACATGACATTGTAAATCAACTATACTTCAATTAAAAAAATCAAAACAACAACAACAAAAAAGCAAGACTTGGCAGTATCTTCCCCAAAGGAAGGCCAAAGCTTTCCTTGTCCTCAAGTTCCCATAAAGACACCCTAAAATGATGCTGCTGTCTACCCAGGTGGCATTAGTGGTAAAGAACCTGCCTGCCAATGCAGGAGACATAAGATCTTCTGGAGGAGGGCATGGAAACCAACCTAGAGAATCCTACGGACAGAGGAGCCTCGAGGGCTGCAGTCCATGGGATTGCAAAGAGTCTGGCATGACTGAAGCGACTTAGGACGCTTGCATACTGATGCTGCCACTGGACCAGCATCCTTTTTGAGGAGAGACCATCCCAGTCCCTTTCAGGATGGCCAGTTGGTCTCAGAGGCTGATAGCTCTTCTGTGTTCCTGCCAGCCTCCTTTTGCAAACTATGAATTAACTTTCTCATGGTAGGAAGCACCCTGCACTTCTGCATTTCCTCAGGTTGTAATATAGATGATGTGTAGCAGGCTCAGTACATTCCTAAGCAACCACAGTGGGCCCAGGTGGAATTCTAGAACAATTTCCAGTGACGTCTGAATCTGACTTTCCCAAACGGGATAAGGCTTCAGGTTACTGGAAGCTTTATCTCCCCCAGGACACACAAGGCCCTTTTAAACTGGCTACTGCTCCAGGTCTGACATGGGCCCTGTGTTCCAAACATACTGAAATATTTGAATCTCTCTGAACCAGCCGTGCACATTCATGACTCTGCCTCTGACATAACATCAGTCATTATCAACATCATCTCCAACTAAAACTCTGTGAGGCAGGTCATCTTATCTGTAGTTTAAAATGAGGACCCTGAGGGACTTCCCTGGCAGTCCATTGGTTAAGACTCCGTGCTTCAAGTGTAGGGGATGCGGGTCTGATGCCTGGTTGGAGAACTTAGGGGCTTTCCAGGTGCCTGTAGTAGTGAAGAGTCCATCTGCCTGTGCAGGAGACTTGAGATGCGGGTTTGATCCCCGGGTTGGGAACATCCCCTGGAGGAGGGCATGACAGCCAATTCCAACATTCTTGCCTGGAGAATTCCCATGGACAGAGGAGCCTGGTGGGCTACAGTCCATAGGGTCACAGAATCCAACACGATTGAATCAACCTAGCACACATGGAGAACTAAGAGCCCGCATACCGTGAAGCCAGAAAAATAAAGTGAGGCTGGTAAGAGTGAATTTCTTTGCCCACATCTAACAAAGAAACTGAGTGTGACCTAGAATTGCCTCTGGTGAATGACTTTTCCTGACAGCATCACCTTGCCTTACTTCCTTGTAAAACATGCTCTGACTACTCCAGATATTAGGCATCCATTCCTTTATGCTTCCACTAAATCTTCAAACATTTTTCACCATGACAGTAACATATATTTATTATAGAAAGTTGTGAGAGCGAAAAATTATTCCTCAATAGTACATCTATCCCTGGTGGCTCAGATGGTAAAGAATCTGCCTGCAATGCGGGAGACCTGGGTTCCATCCCTGGGTTGGGAAGATCCTCTGGAGAGGGGCACGGCAACCCACTCCAGTATTCTTGCCTGGAGAATCCCATGGACGAGGAGCCTGGTGGGGTACAATCCATAGGGTCTCAAAGGGTCGGACNGGCTCAGATGGTAAAGAATCTGCCTGCAATGCGGGAGACCTGGGTTCCATCCCTGGGTTGGGAAGATCCTCTGGAGAGGGGCACGGCAACCCACTCCAGTATTCTTGCCTGGAGAATCCCATGGACGAGGAGCCTGGTGGGGTACAATCCATAGGGTCTCAAAGGGTCGGACACGACTGAGTGACTAACGCCTAACCAAATACAATCATGGTTATTTTTTAAAAACTATTTTTATCCTATTTTAAGTATTTTCATAACTATTCTTGTAGATTTTAAAATATTGCTGTAATCACTATGTGTGCATTACTTGGGAGTCTACTTTTGGTGGGGGGCGCTGGTAATATTAGTGGAAATGTTTCCCTGTATTATTACACAGTTTCATAATACCTTTGCTTTCTTAGTTAGAATACTTTTGGATCCAAGTTAACAACCATCTCAGAATGTCCTGAACAATAAGGAATGCATCATAATCACTGCTATAACAAGAGCCACAGAAGTAGGGCAGGCTTTAGACAGGCTATAATTTGAGTTTCTACTCTATTTTTCTGTAGTTCTCTCCTATCTGCAATTGCTCCACAGTCCTGCTATGGGCTAACATTGTCCTCAGGGCCCCTTCACATCAAAGCTGAGATAGCCTCTTCCTGGCTTGTGAAGGGGCGAAATGCTACTCTGATGATGGAATAAAGTTCTACTTTTAGGTCTGACTGGGTCAAACTTAAAAGCACTTGTAGGTCATGTGCTTTTCCCTGGACATAGAATAATTGCTGGAGGAATCTAACTCTAAACTTAAGCCTGGGTTCTTGAGCCAATTACTGGCCATCCACTGAATGGGTGGCCACTGTGTTTATTAGGAATCTGCTTTTGGATTCTGGGATAAAATCAGCTTCTCTTGAGTCATCTGACTGCATGTATGAGGCAGGAACACCCAAAGAAAAACTGGGGCTTCTGTTAGAAAGGAACAAGGAGGGATGGACTATTACTCTTTTGTTTTTATGTTTGCTAATTTGGTAGGAGAGAGTTCCTCATTGCTATTTTACCCTCCTGTCTGTTGCCTGTCCCCTTCATGCCTGCATGTGGCACTTCCGCATGAGACGGTGGTGGTTTCCTTGCTAGTCTCTAGACTTCTTATGGATTATGAGCTTCTTAAGGGTAAGGAATCTGTAATAGTAATACTTGCTCCCTCAATATTCGGCAGATGTATAAATGTCAGTTGGATAAATGATTAAAGGAAAGAATGAATGAATGAAGTGCAGAATGAGTACTATGACAGTCAGGATTAAGATAACGTAATGACAGTCACTCAGTTGTATCCGACTCTTTGCGACCCCATGGACTGCAGTACACCAGACTTCCCTGTCTGTCACCAACTCCTGAAGCCTGCTCAAACTCATGTCCATCGAGTCGGTGATGCCTTCCAACCATCTCATCCTCTGTTGTCCCCTTCTCCTCCCTTCAGTCTTTCCCAGTATCAGGGTCTTTTCAAACGAGTCAGTTCTTCGCATCAGGTGGCCAAAGTATTGGAGTTTCAGCTTCAGTATCAGTCCTTCCAGTGAATATTAAGGACTTTCCTTTAGGATTGACTGGTTTGATCTCGTTGCAGTCCAAGGGACTCTCAAGGGTCTTCTCCAATACCACAGTTCGAAAGCATCAATTCTTCTGTACTCAGCTTTCTTTATGGTCCAACTCTCACATCCATACATAATTATGGGAAAAACCATAGCTTTGACTAGATGGACCTTTCCCAGCAAAGTAATGTTGCTGCTTTTAATATGCTGTCTTGGTTGGTCATAACTTCTCTTTCAAGGAGCAAGTATCTTTTAATTTCATGGCTGCAGTCACCATCTGCAGTGATTTTGGAGCTCAAGAAAATAGTCTCTCACTGTTTCCATTGTTTCCCCATCTACTTGCCATAAAGTAATGGGGCCGGATGCCATGATTTTCATTTTTTGAATGTTGAGTTTTAAGTCAGCTTTTTCACTCTCCTTTATTCTCATCAAGAGGCTTTTTAGTTCCTTTTCACTTTCTGCCATAAGTGTGGTGTCATCTGTGTATCTGAGGTTACTGATATTTCTCCTGGCAATCTTGATTCCAGCTTGCGTTTCATCTAGCCTTGCATTTCACATGATGTACTCTGCATATAATTAGCAGGGTGACAATATAGAGCCTTGACATACTCCTTTCCCAATTTGGAACCAGTCCATTGTTCCATGTCCGGTTGTAACTGTTGCTTCTTGACCTGCATACAGATTTCTCAGGAGGCAGGTAAGATGATCTGGTATTCCCATCTCTTGAAAAATTTTACAGTTTGTTGTGATCCACACAATCAAGGCTTTGGCATAGTCATTAAAGCAGAAGTAGGTGTTTTTCTGGAACTCTCTTGCTTTTTCTATAATCCAACAGATGTTGGCAATTTGATCTCTGGTTCCTTTACCTTTTCTAAATCCAGCTTGAACATCTGGAATTTCTCAGTTCACATACTGTTTGAAGCCTGGCTTGGAGAATTTTGAGCATTACTTTGCCACTATAGTCCACTAGGCTCTTCTGTCCATGGCATTCTCCAGGCAAGAATACTGGAGTGGTTTGCCAGGCCCTCCTCCAGGAGATCTTCTCAACTGGGGATGGATCCCAGGTCTCCCGCATTGCAGGCAGATTCTGGACCATCTGAGTCATCAGGGAAGCTCGAGAATGCCGGAGTGGGTGGCCTATCGCTTCTCCAGGGGATCTTCCCAACCCGGAAATTGAACCCGGATGGCAACCCACTCCAGTATTCTTACCTGGAGAATCCCATGGATGGAGGAGCCTGGTGGGCTACAGTCCACGGGGTCGCAAAGAGTCGGACATGACTGAGCAACTTCACACTTCACACCTGCATTGCAGGCAGATTCTTTACCAGCTGAGCTATCCGGGAAGCCCATGATTAAGATACAGAATGGTACTATAATGAAGACAAGAGACAGGGATGCCTTGTTTTTTTTTTTCACCTAGCATTTATGAAAGTCTTATTCTGTGCTACCTGCTGAGGTATACCACAGGGAGCAAGACAGGTGATGGTTCTGCCTTCATGGAGCTTAGATGCTGATGCAAAGAGGAACATGGAAGGAAGGATGAGGTTGGTTTTACAAAGAGAACCACAGGGAGCTATGGAGGTGAAGGCTGCTCTGGGTTTTGTTAAATTTGAAGCTGCTTCCCTTCTCTTTTCAGAATCAAGTCTGGCTCTGTCTTTCTAACAAGACAGGCAAGTCAGGGCCCCCCACAGTAGAAAGCAAGCCACGGTTTTCACTGGTTCTCCGTTCCTGGTGACTCCAGTTTGTTACTATTGTTATAAAGGTACTGCTTCGGATCTCTGGCTGAAGGTGGAGCTCTGCACATGTGCAGAAGGCTTTGCAGGGGAGCGTTGGCAACTGGGCAGACGGGAGAGACTGGGTTCAGCTAACAGGCTGCTGAGGAGTTATTGCTGACAGCTATGTGTGCGTGTGTGCATGTGTGTGTGTGCTGCTGGTGTTCTGACCCTGTATTGCTTCCCAAGGGTCCAGGGTAGGACCCCATTACACCTCTCTCCCTTCATTTAGGACATGGAGGAGGGGCAATATTTCACTCCTGATGATATAACGTGAAAAGCAAGCAAGCAAGCATGGTTTTTAAACCCAAATAGGCTTTTAATCGGCAATTTTTAGGAGTTACACACACTTCTACATAATGAGGAAGGGGAATGCCTTGCCTAAGGACAATTTACAAAGGTCACAGCCTGCCTTCTTTGAGAAGGAAACTCTGATTCTGTGAGAGCTTCAGAGAAATTCCGGCCCCGGGAGGTGCTTTCCCTTAGTTCCTCCAGAACAAGAACCCCACCTACTTTGGGAGAGGAGGGATTGCTTCTGCTTCATTTCAACAGAAATGACATTTGTGTTGAAATCCAAACGGTGAGCTTGGCGTTTCCAAAACAAGGAGAGGGTTGGAGAGGTGGGCAGCATTCCAGGCAAGAAAACAGAGTGGAGGCTTTGAGGCCTCGGCAAGATCAACCCCAGGGCATTCTGGGAGCTGAAATTTTCCTGTGTTTGGTGTGCAGAGTGAAAAGACTATGTGAGACAGCAGGGTAGGCAAGTGTGANGGCAACCCACTCCAGTATTCTTGCCTGGAGAATCCCATGGACGAGGAGCCTGGTGGGGTACAATCCATAGGGTCTCAAAGGGTCGGACACGACTGAGTGACTAACGCCTAACCAAATACAATCATGGTTATTTTTTAAAAACTATTTTTATCCTATTTTAAGTATTTTCATAACTATTCTTGTAGATTTTAAAATATTGCTGTAATCACTATGTGTGCATTACTTGGGAGTCTACTTTTGGTGGGGGGCGCTGGTAATATTAGTGGAAATGTTTCCCTGTATTATTACACAGTTTCATAATACCTTTGCTTTCTTAGTTAGAATACTTTTGGATCCAAGTTAACAACCATCTCAGAATGTCCTGAACAATAAGGAATGCATCATAATCACTGCTATAACAAGAGCCACAGAAGTAGGGCAGGCTTTAGACAGGCTATAATTTGAGTTTCTACTCTATTTTTCTGTAGTTCTCTCCTATCTGCAATTGCTCCACAGTCCTGCTATGGGCTAACATTGTCCTCAGGGCCCCTTCACATCAAAGCTGAGATAGCCTCTTCCTGGCTTGTGAAGGGGCGAAATGCTACTCTGATGATGGAATAAAGTTCTACTTTTAGGTCTGACTGGGTCAAACTTAAAAGCACTTGTAGGTCATGTGCTTTTCCCTGGACATAGAATAATTGCTGGAGGAATCTAACTCTAAACTTAAGCCTGGGTTCTTGAGCCAATTACTGGCCATCCACTGAATGGGTGGCCACTGTGTTTATTAGGAATCTGCTTTTGGATTCTGGGATAAAATCAGCTTCTCTTGAGTCATCTGACTGCATGTATGAGGCAGGAACACCCAAAGAAAAACTGGGGCTTCTGTTAGAAAGGAACAAGGAGGGATGGACTATTACTCTTTTGTTTTTATGTTTGCTAATTTGGTAGGAGAGAGTTCCTCATTGCTATTTTACCCTCCTGTCTGTTGCCTGTCCCCTTCATGCCTGCATGTGGCACTTCCGCATGAGACGGTGGTGGTTTCCTTGCTAGTCTCTAGACTTCTTATGGATTATGAGCTTCTTAAGGGTAAGGAATCTGTAATAGTAATACTTGCTCCCTCAATATTCGGCAGATGTATAAATGTCAGTTGGATAAATGATTAAAGGAAAGAATGAATGAATGAAGTGCAGAATGAGTACTATGACAGTCAGGATTAAGATAACGTAATGACAGTCACTCAGTTGTATCCGACTCTTTGCGACCCCATGGACTGCAGTACACCAGACTTCCCTGTCTGTCACCAACTCCTGAAGCCTGCTCAAACTCATGTCCATCGAGTCGGTGATGCCTTCCAACCATCTCATCCTCTGTTGTCCCCTTCTCCTCCCTTCAGTCTTTCCCAGTATCAGGGTCTTTTCAAACGAGTCAGTTCTTCGCATCAGGTGGCCAAAGTATTGGAGTTTCAGCTTCAGTATCAGTCCTTCCAGTGAATATTAAGGACTTTCCTTTAGGATTGACTGGTTTGATCTCGTTGCAGTCCAAGGGACTCTCAAGGGTCTTCTCCAATACCACAGTTCGAAAGCATCAATTCTTCTGTACTCAGCTTTCTTTATGGTCCAACTCTCACATCCATACATAATTATGGGAAAAACCATAGCTTTGACTAGATGGAAGTTTCCCAGCAAAGTAATGTTGCTGCTTTTAATATGCTGTCTTGGTTGGTCATAACTTCTCTTTCAAGGAGCAAGTATCTTTTAATTTCATGGCTGCAGTCACCATCTGCAGTGATTTTGGAGCTCAAGAAAATAGTCTCTCACTGTTTCCATTGTTTCCCCATCTACTTGCCATAAAGTAATGGGGCCGGATGCCATGATTTTCATTTTTTGAATGTTGAGTTTTAAGTCAGCTTTTTCACTCTCCTTTATTCTCATCAAGAGGCTTTTTAGTTCCTTTTCACTTTCTGCCATAAGTGTGGTGTCATCTGTGTATCTGAGGTTACTGATATTTCTCCTGGCAATCTTGATTCCAGCTTGCGTTTCATCTAGCCTTGCATTTCACATGATGTACTCTGCATATAATTAGCAGGGTGACAATATAGAGCCTTGACATACTCCTTTCCCAATTTGGAACCAGTCCATTGTTCCATGTCCGGTTGTAACTGTTGCTTCTTGACCTGCATACAGATTTCTCAGGAGGCAGGTAAGATGATCTGGTATTCCCATCTCTTGAAAAATTTTACAGTTTGTTGTGATCCACACAATCAAGGCTTTGGCATAGTCATTAAAGCAGAAGTAGGTGTTTTTCTGGAACTCTCTTGCTTTTTCTATAATCCAACAGATGTTGGCAATTTGATCTCTGGTTCCTTTACCTTTTCTAAATCCAGCTTGAACATCTGGAATTTCTCAGTTCACATACTGTTTGAAGCCTGGCTTGGAGAATTTTGAGCATTACTTTGCCACTATAGTCCACTAGGCTCTTCTGTCCATGGCATTCTCCAGGCAAGAATACTGGAGTGGTTTGCCAGGCCCTCCTCCAGGAGATCTTCTCAACTGGGGATGGATCCCAGGTCTCCCGCATTGCAGGCAGATTCTGGACCATCTGAGTCATCAGGGAAGCTCGAGAATGCCGGAGTGGGTGGCCTATCGCTTCTCCAGGGGATCTTCCCAACCCGGAAATTGAACCCGGATGGCAACCCACTCCAGTATTCTTACCTGGAGAATCCCATGGATGGAGGAGCCTGGTGGGCTACAGTCCACGGGGTCGCAAAGAGTCGGACATGACTGAGCAACTTCACACTTCACACCTGCATTGCAGGCAGATTCTTTACCAGCTGAGCTATCCGGGAAGCCCATGATTAAGATACAGAATGGTACTATAATGAAGACAAGAGACAGGGATGCCTTGTTTTTTTTTTTCACCTAGCATTTATGAAAGTCTTATTCTGTGCTACCTGCTGAGGTATACCACAGGGAGCAAGACAGGTGATGGTTCTGCCTTCATGGAGCTTAGATGCTGATGCAAAGAGGAACATGGAAGGAAGGATGAGGTTGGTTTTACAAAGAGAACCACAGGGAGCTATGGAGGTGAAGGCTGCTCTGGGTTTTGTTAAATTTGAAGCTGCTTCCCTTCTCTTTTCAGAATCAAGTCTGGCTCTGTCTTTCTAACAAGACAGGCAAGTCAGGGCCCCCCACAGTAGAAAGCAAGCCACGGTTTTCACTGGTTCTCCGTTCCTGGTGACTCCAGTTTGTTACTATTGTTATAAAGGTACTGCTTCGGATCTCTGGCTGAAGGTGGAGCTCTGCACATGTGCAGAAGGCTTTGCAGGGGAGCGTTGGCAACTGGGCAGACGGGAGAGACTGGGTTCAGCTAACAGGCTGCTGAGGAGTTATTGCTGACAGCTATGTGTGCGTGTGTGCATGTGTGTGTGTGCTGCTGGTGTTCTGACCCTGTATTGCTTCCCAAGGGTCCAGGGTAGGACCCCATTACACCTCTCTCCCTTCATTTAGGACATGGAGGAGGGGCAATATTTCACTCCTGATGATATAACGTGAAAAGCAAGCAAGCAAGCATGGTTTTTAAACCCAAATAGGCTTTTAATCGGCAATTTTTAGGAGTTACACACACTTCTACATAATGAGGAAGGGGAATGCCTTGCCTAAGGACAATTTACAAAGGTCACAGCCTGCCTTCTTTGAGAAGGAAACTCTGATTCTGTGAGAGCTTCAGAGAAATTCCGGCCCCGGGAGGTGCTTTCCCTTAGTTCCTCCAGAACAAGAACCCCACCTACTTTGGGAGAGGAGGGATTGCTTCTGCTTCATTTCAACAGAAATGACATTTGTGTTGAAATCCAAACGGTGAGCTTGGCGTTTCCAAAACAAGGAGAGGGTTGGAGAGGTGGGCAGCATTCCAGGCAAGAAAACAGAGTGGAGGCTTTGAGGCCTCGGCAAGATCAACCCCAGGGCATTCTGGGAGCTGAAATTTTCCTGTGTTTGGTGTGCAGAGTGAAAAGACTATGTGAGACAGCAGGGTAGGCAAGTGTGAGATCTTCTGTAGCCTTGCAACAGTGTGGTGAATGTAGGACTCAGGCTAGGTCAGGAATTCATAGGTCAAGGATGGACCTCTCTGGCTGTCCAGGGGTTAGGACTCAGTGCTTTCACTGCCGTGGGCCCGGGGTTCGACTCCTGGTCAGGGAACTAAGATCCTGCAAGCCATAGGTGTGGTCAAATAATAATAGTAAATAAAATTTTAAAAATTTTAATTAAGAAATAAAACCAAGGTAAAGGAATCACTGGGCTAGTGTGGAAGGCCATCACCAGAATACTTTATGTGCATAATTCTTTTGCCTTTAAGGTTTCATTATGCAATTAATTGTTGTTGCAAAATAGATTAAAATTTAATTTTTATGCCATATTAGAAGATTGGCTTTTTAATCCAACATATTATTATACAAGTTTTCAAACAAGGAGAAGAATGGAAAGAATCACCTATATTTGCTAGCTTTACTTTGTCACATATCTATCCATCTAGCTATTCCTCTCCAAAATCACTGCAGATGGTGACTGCAGCCATGAAATTAGAAGACGCTTACTCCTTGGGAGAAAAGTTATGACCAACCTAGATAGCATATTCAAAAGCAGAGACATTACTTTGCCGGCTAAGGTCCGTCAAGTCAAGGCTATGGTTTTTCCTGTGGTCATGTATGGATGTGAGAGTTGGACTGTGAAGAAGGCTGAGTGCCGAAGAATTGTTGCTTTTGAACTGTGGTGTTGGAGAAGACTCTTGAGAGTCCCTTGGACTGCAAGGAGATCCAACCAATCCATTCTGAAGGAGATCAGCCCTGGGATTTCTTTGGAATAAATGATGCTGAAGCTGAAACTCNTGCTTTTGAACTGTGGTGTTGGAGAAGACTCTTGAGAGTCCCTTGGACTGCAAGGAGATCCAACCAATCCATTCTGAAGGAGATCAGCCCTGGGATTTCTTTGGAATAAATGATGCTGAAGCTGAAACTCCAGTACTTTGGCCACCTCATGCGAAGAGTTGACTCATTGGAAAAGACTCTGATGCTGGGAGGGATTGGGGGCAGGAGGAGAAGGGGACCACCGAGGATGAGATGGCTGGATGGAATCACGGACTTGATGGACGTGAGTCTGAGTGAACTCCGAGAGATGGTGATGAACAGGGAGGCCTGGTGTGCTGTGATTCATGGGGTCGCAAGGAGTCGGACATGACTGAGTGACTGAACTGAACTGAACTGAGCTATTCCTCTCACTGTCCATCAGTCCACCTTATTTTTTGATGCATATTAAGCAGTTAGAGACATCAGTCAAGTTCATCCCTGGACACTTCAGTATGCATACCATTATCTAGAGTTTAATATTTGTTCATGGTTCTTTATATACAAATATCTTAAATATTCCATTTGATGGGTGTTGATAAACATGTACATGAAAATTTGAAGTTTCAAAAAAGGTATAACTTTTACCAAAAATTATCATATACTGTTATAACGCTTTTATAGTGTATATGAAGTGGTATAATATCAATTCAAGATAGATTTTGAAACATTACGGAGAAGGCAATGGCAACCCACTCCAGTACTCTTGCCTGGAAAATATCATGGATGGAGGAGCCTGGTAGGCTGCAGTCCATGGGGTCACTAGGAGTCGGACACGACTGAGCGACTTCACTTTCACTTTTCACTTTCATGCATTGGAGAAGGAATGGCAACCCACTCCAGTGTTCTTGCCTGGAGAATCCAGGGATGGGGAAGACTGGTGGGCTGCCGTCTCTGTGGTCGCACAGAGTAGGACACAACAGAAGTGACTTAGCAGCAACAGCAGCAGTAATCACTTAAAAAATATTACCTAAAGGGGAATTCCTGGGCAATCCAGTAGTTAGGACTTGGTACTTTCACTGTCAAGGGTGCAGGTTTGATCCCTGGTTGGGAAGCTAAGATCATGCAAGTTATGCGGCCAAAAAAAAAAAAAAAGAAAGAAAGCTAAAAAGCCAATAGAGGGGATAAGCTAGTATACAAAAATAAACAACAATAACACACACACACACACAAAAAACCTCAACCCAAAAGAAGACCAAATTAAAAACAAATAGCAAAATAGGAGACTGAAATTTGCCTGTAACATGTGCATGCATATGTGCTAAGATGCTTCAGTCATGTCTGGTTCTGTGTGACCCTATGGACTGGAGCCCATCAGGCTCCTCTGTCCATGGCATTCTCCAGACAAGAATACTGGAGTGGGTTGCCATGCCCTCCTCCAGAGGATCTTCCCAACCCAGGGATCAAACCCATGTCTCTTATGTCTCATGTATTGGAAGAAGGGTTCTTTACCAGTACTGCCACCCAGGAAGCCCCACCTATAACATAAATACCTCAAATTTGAAGAACTGAATTTTTCAATTAAAAGATAAAGATTGTCAGCCTGGATAAAAAGCAAGACCCAACTATATTCTGTTTACAGGAGATACACTTAAATACAGAGACATACATAGATTTTTTTTTTGAAACTTCTTTAATTTTTAAGCTATTTCTCTATAGCATGCAAACACTAAGCATCAGAAAGCTAGTAGTTCTATATTTCCACATATCAGGCAAAGTAAATTTAAAGACAAAGAGTATTTTCAGGAACCAAGAATGATATTGTAACAATAAAAGGTCAATCAATCAAGAAAACATAACAGTTCAAACTGTGATCACTTAATAGCAGAGCATCAAAGTATATGAAAGCAAAAATTGACAAGACAGAAATTGATCTGCAGTCATACTTGGAGGTTTTAATACTTCTCTTTCAGGATGTGATAGAATAAATAGACAAAAATATCAGTGAGGATACAAAAGATTTGAACAGCATTCTTACCAACTTGACCTAACTGACATATTTAGATGATCCAAAAATTGCAGAGAACACATTCTTTACAAGTGCATATCAGACATTCACCAAGATATATTTTATGCTACTGGGCCATATGTGAAATTTAAAAAGAAACACTATGAAAATAGCACAACAAAATACTTAAGAATCAACAAAGTTAACAAAAAATGAGCAAAACATCTACACTGAAAAATACAAATATTATAGAGAGAAATTAAAATCTAAATAGAGTAAAAATTAGAAACTGCTCATGATTAAAAGCCTTCATATTATCATGATGTCAATCATTCATAAACTGATCTAGAGTAAAAACCATCCAAATCAGAATCATGGCAGGGTCATTTAAAAAGAAATTTACAAGTTGATTTGTAAATTTTTGTTGAAATTTCAAAGGACAGAGAAAATGAGCTTTTAAAAAGGACAAAGTTTGAGAACTTTGTCAAACTTGTCAAGTTGTCAGAATTTCCTGATTTCAAGAATTACTAAAAAGTTACAGTCATCAAGACAGAGTGATGTTGGTGTAACTAGATCAATGGAATAGAATAGAATCCAGAAGTAGACTGACATTTTTACAGTTGATTGGTTTTCACAAAAAAGGTATCAAGGGAATCCAGTGGGAAAAATGACAATCATGTTAATAACACATGTGACTGGAAGAACTAGATAATGCATGAAAAAAACTGTCATTGTATATAATCACATTCATAGTATATATGTGTGACAAATTACAATTTTGAGCCTGTGTTATCCATATCTTGGGAAATAAATTATGCATCTGTACTGCTATATCTCAAGCCACAGGAATATTATTTATTATGAAAAACTTGTTAAGGGGGTGTAATAACATTGAGGACACAAGGGCATAGTTTAGAAAATAGTTTCTAATTCATTAAATAATGCTATACCTCCTGGATGATATAATAAAAATGGCCTTCTGTTTTTATAGCAAGTTTAATCCCTCCCTATATATTCATAGTAGTAGGAGAAATTTCCAATTTCACTCATGACCAATGATATATATTTGTGAAACTCCTAGCTGGATGGAGGGTCAGGGGCTATATCTGCAAAAATGAAATCTCATAAGCCAATAGTGGAAGACTTCTTTTAGATACTCGAAGAATCACATCCTTCATGTACATGGGAGGTGGCATTATTATTGTGACTAACAGAGTTTAATCAAAAGGAGAAGTTCCTGCCCTAACAAGCTGGAATGTAAATGTAATTGTGGGTGCTAAGTCGCTTCAGTTGTGTTTGACTTTTTGCAACCCTATGGACTGTAGCCCGCCAGGCTCCTCTGTCCATGAGACTCTCCAGGCAAGAATACTGGAGTGGGTTGTCATGCCCTCCTCCAAGAATCTTCTCAACCCAGGGATGGAACTCACGTCTCTTATGCTGCATTGGTAGGTGCATTCTTTACCACTAGTGCCACCTGGGAAGCATGTAACTGTGATTAAGTTTTGAAAACTTTTCCCTCCTACACTTTAAGAGGGGTTTCTTGAGGACAAAAGATGGGGCTTCTCTATGATTCTCACACTCACATCCCTCAGGCTGTGTAATTAAATAAGGTCTGATACTCTTCAGGGAATTCCTCCAAAAGGGCCCATTGATTCTAGAGAATCAAGTTGTAGCTGGAGTAACTGCACACTTATTTTATTTGAATAATCCAGGAAAGTCTCCCAGAGCTGGGTTCAAAAATGCTTTCACCATGGAAGGTATGTTCTTTCTCCCATACAGTGCTAGACATGCACCATAAACTCTCCCTCTTTTTTTCTTTCTTTTCTTCTATCTCTATAGTGTTTTCTCTTTTCATAGTCTGTGCAGGCAATGACACTTCCATTACTATAATGTCACCTGAAATGTTCAGATGACAGGAGGGTTGATCAGGTTACATTTCTATTTAGTTAAATAACAGGCCTGCAGATACATTTAGAACACTGTTCCTGCAGTTACTTTCTCAATTTCCCCATGAATGGCACACATCATCTTTCAGGAAGGATTACTCTTGCAAGTGGATTATCGCAATCATTTTGTTTTTATTCTTAGTTTGATATTTCTGGAGCATGTACCAAAGGTCAGGCTAAGTGCTTTCCTTATATTATCAAGTATAACCCTTATGACACCTTTTCAAATAGATACTTTTATTTCCTCATTTTATGATTAACTTACTTTAGGACAGAGAGTTGGGTGGTGACAGAATTGGACCTCAAACACAGATCCGAGCCCAGAAGAACAAGCTCTTATAAACTTCTTCCAGTGTTCAGAGGAGCACATAATTCTGATCTTATCCCAAACCCCAGATACCTGTCCGTAACTCCCTGTGTTTTTACTATCAACCAGTTTCCTAGTTTGGGTAGAAAAACTAGGCTGCATGGGGTGAAATAAAGCAAAACACAAGAAATCGTCTTGTCTTTGGAGGACTTCTAACTAGCTAAGCTCCAGTTAAGCAGTCGTTTTCCGTTTAAGATGCACACAAGAATCATCTGCAAAACTTTAACAAATACTGATACAGAAATTCTGATTTAACTGATGTAGGGGGAGGTCTGAGCATCAGGATTTTAAAAACTCCTTAGGTGATTTGAAGGTGCAGCCAAGGTTGACAACCACGTAGTTTGAATAACAACAATAACAACAACAACAACAACAAAAAAACACATAAAATAACATCAAAACCACTACAATGTACAACATGATACACTCTTAAATGTATTTATCCCTTACCTTATTCCACAAAGGATATGACATGGCTAAACAAATTATTTGGTACAGAACAAATCCCACTGAAGGGCACAGAGTTCCAGCTGCCTCTTAAATAGGCTTTCAAAGGGGCCAGGACGGTTGAGGTCAGCAGAGGAATAATTTAGGTACAGTTTATTTCTTTGGTTTGCAAGGCAGCAGTGGCAGGTTTTAGGAGAAAGAGTCCTTAGAAAACAGTGATTGGTCCAGGTACTGTTTCTAGGTGGTTGATTGGTCCAAGAACACCAGGGAGTTGATTGGTCTGGAAGCTGTTTCCACGCTGTCAGGCCAGTAGATTGCCTTGTCTCCAAGGGTTACTCAATCTACAAAGTGATAACAGGCCTCAGAAGCTTGTGTGAAATGATAATTTTTTTTCTCATTACAGAGGCTTGTTGGAAAAAATGCCAGTAAATGACTCACAGGCACAGTGTACATTTCATTGCTCCAACTTCCTTAAGGGCTATGAATTGCTTACAAAGCACTAGCTTTCTAAATTACTTGTTTCACAAGTTGTGGAGTGGCCAGAGCTGTTTCATGAAAAATTTCCAGCCATTGAAAGGGAAACATTAAACTATTCAGTGCAGTTCAGTTGTTGGAATATTTCCTATCTTTTCTTTCTCCTTCTCAATTGTTGTTGAGAAGTTAATATCAGTAGGGAAAAACAGGTAGCCTATAAAATGATGATGTAATAACAAAGCTAAGAAAAAGGATAAAGTCACTGTGCTTCCGTAGTCTTAATATTGAATCATTTTTATTTTTGCATATTTTTATTCTAACCTAAGGTCAATTTTATTTGGATGATAACATGTAAAATTTAAAGCCTGACTATCTAATCATATTTTTAAAATGGTGCTATCAGTTTCTTTATTTTAGAGTGGTTTACCAAGTTCCTCAAAATTATGATGTCATAACACGCTTATGAGTAAATTTTGTAGTTTTAGATTCAGCGAATATTTTTGAGTGGCATTCACACACAGGCTGGACAGTTATTTTACATAATTATCCTATTTAAAAAATAACAATAATAAGCATTGATGGAAGGCCAAATGGTAGCAAGCTCTGTTCTAAGGACAGACAATATAGCAGGGAAGGAAACAGACAAAAATTTTCTTACTCTGGGAGGAAAAGATAGGCGATTACAACCCTGACTGACACAAAATGCTTCCGTGCTTCATGTGGTTACACATGTTAACTCATTTCATTTCTCTTAACAATCCCAGGAAGTAGGTACTATCAGCAGCTCAGTTGTATAGGACAGGGAGATAGTGCACAGAGAGGTTAACTTGCTGAAGTTCACATGTTAGTGAGCGTTGAGCTGGAATTTAAGGTGCCACATGCTCCATGCTTAAGTGCTATCTTCTGTCTCTCTGTAATTAGCTTATTTATACTTATTCTATTGACATAAGGTAGCACACGTTTTCTTCTTTCTTTCTGAAGTATTTTCAATTTTTGCTTCAAATATGTACTACTTCTCTATAAAGGTATTAAATTAGTGCTTTAGAGAACACTGTCCAATTACAGGATGCTTACTGTAGGCCTGGTACTTTACTGACTTGATGAAAACAAAGTGAAATGTTTTGTTTGGTGTATTTGCAAAAATTTTCCTTGAAAATAAAATGGCAGCTAGAAAAGATCTGTAGCTTCAAACTAGGAAATGAGTTAACGAGGTAGGTTCCAACTGTCTTTGCACATTGGAATCACCTGAAGAAATTTTTAGAATATACTGATACCTGGGTCTCACATCCAGGGATTTTGGTTCAGTTGGTCTGGGGTGGGTTCAGGCATTAGTACTTTGCGAATATGGTAAAATGGCAACGTGACACAATGTGTAAAAGCCAGACATTTAAAATAATCATCATTGTTAAAAAGCAGGAATTTGAATCAGATTGATCTGGATTAAATCACACATCTGCCACTCATTAGCTGTGTGATTACGGGCAAGTTTCTGTAAGAGAGGAAAAAATTCTCCATTCTCTTAGGGGCTGCAAGTGGATCTAAGAATTAAACTGACATAGACATAGTAGCAGAGGGAAAAGTGTACACATTTTAATCAAATTTTACAAGAGAAGGACAACCCAAAGAAGTGATCAAAACAAGAAGCTTTTGTAGCTTTTAGACAAAGAAATGATAACTTTTGAAGAAAGGACCAAACAAAGGGGCTGGGCTGGCGCAGAGTGTCGTGGGGAAGTGACTGGGAAACCCATGAGGGGAATTCTTGGAAGAGAAGGGTTATTTCAGTATGTTTGTACAGACTGATTGTACATTTCAGTATCAACTCCCCATCTCTGGGGACAAGGATGTTCTCTTCCTGGTACAGTGAGGGCAACTTCCTCCTGGGAAACTTTGTTCTTTTTTTAGGTAGAAAAGGGAAGATCGGAGAACCTTTCAGAGAGGAACTGTTTCTCAAATTCCTTCAGCTCAAAATGACCATCATACCAAAGCAATATATTTTGGGGTGGTGTATCCTGAACGCCTTCATGTCTGTATCTCTCTATACTTTTCTTTCCTCATCTGTAAAGTGGGAAGAATCGTCCACCTCTCAGAGCAGTTGTAAGAATTCAAGAGCATACACATTACCATCATTTTCACAGACCTGGCGCAAAGCGTGGGTCTCATCAGCAGTTCCTCTTAGCTGTTCATGCATCAAGTCACTTGGCAAATAATTGCCGAGCATCCACCATGCTCCCCCTGGAGAAGGAAATGGCAACCTACTCCAGTGATCTTGCCTGGAGAATTCTGTGGACAGAGGAGCCTGGCAGGCTACAGTCCATGTAGTTGCAAAGAATCAGGCATGACCGAGCAACTAGCATTCACCATGTTCCAGGCGCTGGGCGAGGCAGCGTTGAGAAGAATGGATAAGAGGCTAGTCCTCCGAGCACTACTTTGGATTGCTTTTTAGCATTAATTACATGTCCTTAATCTCACGGTCCTTATACTACTCTACCCTGTACCAGGTCATCTGAACTTGGGGTCCTATCTTAACCTGCTCTCAGAGACCTTCCTCCATCAGTGGTCCCCTCTTCTCTTTACTGGCTCTTTACCGTATTCATTTGTTATTGAATCTCAGATCAGCAAGCAAATGGCTTGTGGAATCCTAGTTCCCCAACCAGGGATTTAACCCAGTGGTGAAAGCACGGAGTTCTAACTACTATACTGCCAGGGAATTCCCTGTCATATTCATTTAAAGGCAATCACTTTCTCTTTCATGTTAAAAAAAAAATCTTTGAATCAGGGGTTTGGGGCTGCAAGTTACCCAACAGTTCTGCCTTCATCCTTGGTTGGTTTGCTTGGCAGGAAAGTATAGATACTGTCTGGACTCACTGCCTCCGCTCCCCAGACTGCTCCGTCTCTTATTCTCATCCAGAACACTGTGGTCAGGCTCCATCACTCCACAGGTATCATTCTCACCAAGGTCACTCCCTTTTAATACTGTTCAGTGGCTCCATATTTACCTTCGGATGAAGTCCAAACTGTTTAAAATGGCATGTGGTCCTTTCCAGCCTTCTCTCCCTTTTTTGCCTGCACTCCTCTCTCCTGCCTGCTGCCCCCAACCCCCACAGTGAGTTCCCGCCCCACAGGACTGCTAGGAATTCCCTAGAAGCATCATACGACCTCTAGGAGTGATGCTCTGAAGGGGATTTTTAGTCGCTTGTGAGTTTGGTGCGCATCTTCTCCCAATCATGTGTTCAGTGATATCCTGTTGGTTGCCTAAAGTCAGCCATGGTGGGAGTATTTATATCAAGGAAATTGGAAAAATCCACAATTCAGGCCTTCTCACCTACTCCTAGAGAGATGGCTATTAAATATCTATCATAGCATTGCTTCTAGGACTGTGTACATATGTTTTCCTCTCTACTCCAGCTTGGCTCAGCTTAAACGTCTCTTTTGAAAGCGCCTCCTGACTCTTCAAGATTGGAATAGATGCTCTTCTCTATGATTCTATGGAAACTTGGGACCTCATCACCCTGCATTGTGGCACTTGTCATACTGATTTTTTCGGTATCCTATATGGATGTGAGTGTTGGACCATAAAGAAGGCAGAGTGCCAAAGAACTGATGCATCTAACTGCGGTGTTGGAGAAGATTCATGAGTCCCTTGAACAGCAAAGAGATCAAACCAGTCAATCCTATAGGAAATCAACCCTGAATATTCATTGGAAGGACTGATGCTGAAGCTCCAAAACTTTGGCCACCTGATGTGAAGAACTGACTCATTTGAAAAGACCCTGATGCTGGGAAAGATTGAAGGTGGAAAGAGAAGGGGACGACAGAGCATGAGATGGTTGGATGGCATCACCGACTCAATGGACACGGGTCTGAGGAAACTCTGGGAGATAGTGAAGGAGAGGGAAGCCTGGCATGCTGCAGTCCATGGGGTCACAAAGAGTCTGCCACGACAGAGTGACTGAACAGCAACAGCAACAGCAACAGCAACAATACCGGCCAAGTGAAGTCTTTGAGGTCAGGGAAGACTTCATATTGTGGTTCTCCAATCAGCAGCGTGATTATTACCAGGGGAACTGGTTAGAAATGCAGACTCTCAGGCCCACCCCAGACCAATTAAATCAGAAACTGCCTTTTAACAAGATCTCCAGGAACTGAGTGCATTTAAATTGAAGGTGCACCGTCTTAAGGACCATCTCATCATTTTTCAGATGGAAAAATAAAACATCAAGGGCTTTGTCTTATTCATTCCCATTGTTCTCCACCTGGGATAGTGTTTGCCATGTAGCAAGGTGCAGCATCATATTTTGAAATGAATCAGTCTATGAGTAATTGAAAAAATTAGCCCCCTCTATTGGGCTTCCCTGATGGTTCAGATGGTAAAGAATCCACCTGCAGTGCGAGAGACTTGGGTTCAGTCCCTGGGTTGGGAAGATCCTCTGGAGAAGAAGATGGCAACCAATTCCAGTATTCTTGCCTGGTGAGTTCTATAGACAGAGGAGCCTGGTGGGCTACAGTCCATGGGGTCACATAGAGTTGGACACGACTGAGTGACTAACAGACACATTAAATAAGAAACTTTTTATGGCCCAAGAAGGGGTCTTCATCTTTGCATCTCCTAAATTTTCTCACATGCAGTCAGCATTCAGTAGACATTGGAATAGGATGAATGAATTAGGCTTGAGTGGACTTTTGCTGGGCCTGATTTCAGACATTCACTCTAGAAAAAGCCATTGACTTTTAAAGTTGTGGGTCTGTAGAAATCAAGCCTGGAGTTTTTAAATAGGTCACCAGAAACTTCAGATTTTTCCTAGCCATCAACCTGCCTCAACGTTCTACTCTTATTTCCTAGTTTCTCCTAACACAGTGATGCCAAGCTTACCCCACCTCCTTATTTCCTTTTCTTTCACCTAGCATCAACTCTCTCCTTGCTCACAGATTCACACGGACATTGAACATGAGGCAGAGTAGAAGAGCCGTGTCTTGCAGTGGAAGGTGCTTGGGGTTTAGTCAGGAGACCCTGGCTGTATTCCTGCCTCTCACAATCTTTCTGGAGACTTTGTCTCTTCCTCCAAAATAGGGAAAATGGTAACTTCTCTATCTAATTCACCACATTTTTGTAGGATCAAATGAGTTAGGTGAAAATGCTTTTATAAATTGTAAAGCACTGCATAGAACAAATGCAAAATCTCTCAGACAAATGGGTCTCAAGCACATGCTATGGTTTACTAACTCCCTAGCACGTGGAGATTAAAGCATGTTCCAGGATGGAGAGAGTATAAAATCTTGAGGTTATTTATTTAGGAAATAGGATGCTTATCTGTGTCCCAGCATGTAACTAGGTAGAGATTATGGTTTTGCATTGCAAAGATATAAAACATGGGCTTCATATCAGATGTCATGTAGGAAATCTGGGGTGACTCCATCTGAGATGCCGCGTATGCTATCAATCAGCAATACAAAACAAAAATGATAAGGAAATTGTGGCTGATAATTGGAATAACAGTTGCATTCTTCAGTAGGACCTGCTAGACTCCAACTAATCTAGACACATAAATATAGATCAACACCAGGCAATAGAGTTCCTTTCAAATAGCTACCAAACTGCAAGCATTATTGCAGATATATGGCTTGCTCATTTCTTACTGTTGGCACATCCCTTGCAGATGTTAGTCATTTCTTAGTCACTTCAGTCGTGTCCAACTCTTTGCCACCCTATGGACTGTAGCCCATCAGGCTCCTCTGTCCATGGAATTCTGCATGCTAGAATATTGGAGTGGGTTGCCATTCCCTTCTCCAGGGGATCTTCCCAATCCAGGGATCAAGCCCATTTTTCTTATATCTACCTGTGTTGGTAGGCAGGCTTTTTACCACTGGAGCCACCTGGGAAGCCAGCATGTTATTGCCCGAAATTGGAAGGCTCCACAATGTGGTCCTCCAATCAGCAGTGTGATTATCACTGGGGGAGCTGGTTAGAAACACACTCTCAGGTCCAGTTCATATCTGGCATCAGAATCTGCATTTTAACAAGATCTCCAGAGACTGAATACATTTAAATTTAAGGTATACTGCCTTAGGGACCATCTCATCATTTTTCAAATGGAAAAAGAGAAATCGGGATTTCAGGGGTGATTTTCTCCTCAAGCTCTAATAGGCATGGGAGGCAGAGAATGGATAAGAACAAAGGTTTTTGACTCTGCTGGTGGTTCCAGCATTGCTCACCATCACATCACAGCCTGGTTCTCTAGCTTTTGGCTGTGAATTTAGGACAAGTTAATGAAACTCTCTGAGCCTGTCTGCTCATCTATGAAATGTATGCCTCACAGAACTGTGAGGTTTAACTCAAATCAGAAAATCTCCAAACATTTTGCATAAGGCACTGTTCATGTGAAAAGGCTTATTATTCTCTGATGGAAAGGCAGACAATGTTCTGCATAATTTAAACAGTAGAGGTAAGTTTTTTACTGCACACCGAAGCGGATCGTTACTTATATCTCTAAAAAATCTTCGTGCCTTGACAGTAATGTTTAGAAGACAGTTTTTCCCCCCTTTTAATTTTTCATATTTTGCAGTAAAAATACTTGTATAAGCTGCCCGGCACAGGTGCTCTGCTAGTTACTCTTAATTAATCATCTCGATGGTTAGGCTGATCTGTGTTAATATGAATTTGGTGAACCGGGGCCAAATTCACCCTTTGAAATTGGCACCTATACGTGGAATTAAAGAACCTGACTCACTGACCTACTTTCTTGGCCACCAAAACACTGTGAGGGTGAATCCCCCAGTGTTCGGCTCCATCTAGTGGCCAAATATGGTATAGGCATCAATTTTCAGATACAGGGAAATTATCAGGAATTCTACAGTAGTTTTATCTTTTAACATGAAAAGTGAAAGTGAAGTCGCTCAGTCGTGTCCGACTCTTTGCGACCCCATGGACTGTAGCCCGCCAGGCTCCTCTATCCATGGGATTCTCCAGGCAAGGGTACTGGAGTGGGTTGCCATTTCCTTCTCCAGGGGATCTTCCCAACTCAGAAATTGAACCCAGGTCTCCCACATTGCAGGCAGATGCATTACCCTCTGAGCCACCAGGAAAACATAAAAGCATCCAAATTCTCACTATTGAGGAGAAATGATCTAATATATACATCTTTAATACTGTTTGTTATATGTGAACTAATAGGCCTCAGTTCAGTTCAGTTCAGTCACTCAGTCGTGTCCGAATCTTTGCGACCCCATGAACTGCAGCACGTCTCCCTGTCCATCACCAACTCCTGGAGTTTACTCAGACTCATGTCCATCGAATCAGTGATGCCATCCAACCATCTCATCCTCTGTCATCTCCTTCTCCTTCTGACTTCAATCTTTCCCAGCATCAGGGTCTTCTCCAATGAGTCAGTTCTTCACATCAGGTGGCCAAAATATTGGAGTTTCAGCTTCAGCATCAGTCCTTCCAATGAATATTCAGGACTGATTTCCTTTAGGATGGACTGGTTGAATCCCCTTGCAGTCCAAGGGACTCCCAAGAGTCTTCTCCAACACTATAGTTCAAAAGCATTAATTCTTCAGTGCTCAGCTTTCTTCATGGTCCAACTCTCACATCCATACATGACCACTGGAAAAATAATAGCTTTGACTAGACCGACCTCTTTTGGCAAAGTAATGTCTCTGCTTTTTAATATACTGTCTAGGTTGGCCATAACTTTTCTTCCAAGGAGCAAGCATCTTTTAATTTCATGGCTGCAGTCACCATCTGCAGTGATTTTGGAGCCCC
>SJYV01050388.1:142047-158432 GCA_006410875.1 Neotragus pygmaeus
AGCATCAGGGTCTTTTTCAATGAGTCAGCTCTTCTCATCAGATGGCCAAAGTATTGGAGTTTCAGCTTCAGCATCAGTCCTTCCAATGAATATTCAGGATTGATTTCCTTTAGGATTGACTGGTTTGATCTCCTTGCAGTCCAAGGCACTTTCAAGGATCTTTTCCAATACCACAGTTCAAAAGCATCAATTTTTTGGCATTCAGCTTTCTTTATGGTCCAGCTCTCATATTCATACAGTACTACTGGAAAAACTATAGCTTTGACTGTAGGGATCTTTGTTGGTAAAGAAATGTTTCTGCTTTCTTAGGTTAAATTCCCGTGGTGACAAGGAGATGGGGGGGTGCCATCTTTCTTCCTGTTTACAAAGAGGTGGCTCTCCAGACCTTGAGAAAAGTTCTTGGGTTGTAAAGCAGGCAAGAGGCTTACTGAGCTGTACAAAAGACTTATATATAGGTATCAAAGCGATGGGGCAGGATTTATAAATAAAAGTTTTTGAAAGAAAATGTTCTAGGAAAGGGGAAAGTCTTTTTCCTTTTGGTCAACAGGGAAAATTCAATCTTATTTACCCCTACTCTCACCTCTCTGCCCTTCTCCAAGAGGAAAAACAGATGCCCATAGAGTGACCAACATGAGTCCTCCCTGGCTTTCTGGAACCACAAACACATTCTCATTAACATGTCCTGACTTCCTCTTTGCTCCAACTCCACTCTGCCAGCAGACACTAGAATTGGCCATCATCTGAGTAGATTGCTGGTTTGTAAGGCAATTGACTCTTACCTTTTCCTGTTAGCAGAGGAGTGTTACTTTCACTAAACGGTCTCAACAGATATAACAGCCAGACAGACCGGGAGTGCCAGTTAATTCAGGCTCTCTCACACATAGAGAGCCCCTCTCTATGGGGAGAATTCTGATCATATTGAGAGGGTTCAGGCATTTGGGAGCTGAGCAGTCCCACAAGTTTCTCACCAGCACTTTAACATCAGATCCCCAACCTCCAGGATCGAATGCCTGATGATCTAAGGTGGAGTTGGTGTCATAATAATGGAAATAAAAGTGCACAATGAATGAAATGTGCTTGAATCATCCTGAAACCAACCCCCTCTCCCCAGCCTGGTTCGTGGAAAAACTGTCTCTCATGAAATTGGTCTAAAAGGTTGAGGACCACTGCTTTAACACGCATTCCCTGCCCTGTCCCAAACTGCATTCTCTTGCAGTTCAAATACAGCACTGATTTTTAAAACCAACTTGTTAACACTATAATTAACTTGCCAGCATCCAGCTTTATAATAACTAAATTAGTCTGGTAGCTATAGAAAGTCTTATTACAGGACAGTTTATAAAATGAGCTTCCAATCGCCTGGAATTGGAAGATGCTTCCAATTTGGTAAGCCAAATTGAGAACACTGCCGCGTAGCGGTACTCCACTGAGCAATTCCTGCGTTTGGCGGTACTCCACTGAGCAATTTCCGCCTTTGCTAATTACACACATTAGTTGGTAACTTTGAGACTCCCAAATACATTATCAAACTGCTCCAGAAATGTAGAAACAAAACTCATAAAGCACGCTTTGGGGTTAATTTCAGATGCTTCATGGATCCCTAGAAACACACCCCCAAAGAGAAATCTCTCATTTCTGGTGCTCCAATCTCTCGCCCTTAGATTTTCTCTAAAGCTTGTTCCGCTCATCCAAGTCAGGAAGAACTTTTCAAATTTCCAATCAAACCCAGGTCCTGCCGAAACGCCAAACTTGGCCGGAAAAAGGGCGATCAGGCTCTTGGGGTATGACGGCAGCGGGAAAGCCCCTTTCGTCAGTAAAACAGATAGATGCCTTAACGAAATCTGCGGACCACTCTACGCTTGGAAAGAGGCTTGGTTTCCTTTCATTCTCCAGGGTTTTCATCGGCTGTCGAGACAGAGATGTAAAGAACGGTAGTTCTGCGGTATCTCGTACTACGGCAGCAGCTGCTGCTGCTGCTAAGTCATGTCAGTCGTGTCCGACTCTGTGCGACCCCATAGACGGCAGCCCACCAGGCTCCCCCGTCCCTGGGATTCTCCAGGCAAGAACACTGGAGTAGGTTGCCATTTCCTTCTCCAATGCCTGAAAGNTAAAACCTTATCACTTTCTTTGTTACCCATCACTTTGTTCTCCCATCCTGAAACAGCCACCTATAAGTCAAACCTACTTCCTTTTCCCTTCATAAAATGTAATTTCATTTCTCATATCGTCTTTACTGAAAACACACTTTGTACTTTCCTTAAGCAACCAAGAACGACCTTTGTATTAGCATTCTATAGATTGGTGAACATAAATACCAGTGACAATTTCTAAAAAAAAAACACATTTGCTTTCTTACAGAGAACATCTCAGGATGGCATCAAACATTATTCATTAGCAGTCCAAAGTCTGTTTATTTTCTGTGTAAGAGGGAGTTAGTGTTAAGTAGTGAATGTTTCAGAATCTTATTTTACTTGGAGAAGACCTAGCTATTCAATAAACTTCTGTCACTCAGTTTGGCACTACCCTAGAAATTTAGGTTACCAAAATCTAGAGAGACTGTTTTAGACAGACATTTGTAAAGTATAATTATTCTTAATAGAGTTTGTCCAAAAGCTCATATCTCATTTACATTTTTTTGAAGTTTCTTCACTCCAGGTACTTTCCTTGCTGACAAACTTGTAACAGATACAACAATATTTAACTTATAATAAACCCAGCACAATGAAAATATGCTTATTGTTAATGGTGCTTAGACATGTCTATATTAGACATGTCTAATTAGATTAGCAAACAAACATTAATATTAGATATTGAATATTCCCCAGTTCACGTGTATCTGAGATTCACTTAGGTTAATTTCTCTTGTATTTAGAATTGTCTGATTTGTAAGTGCTTACTTTTGTTTAGGCTAATTAAATTAGAACTCATTTACAACTTCAGCAATATTAAAAAAAGACACAAAAGACATGCACTGAGACATACATAAATCCAGACAGACAGGCAGAGATCTCATAGTTTTCCATCTGATAATTAAAATGTCTCTTTGACTCCTCCCCATTTTTTTTTTTTAAGTTGTAATTTGCCCAAGGCTGAGGTCTCAGGCAATGTGGGCCGTGTATTTCAGAGTCATAGAAAGGGTTAACTTCAAGCTTTTCTTTAGGCAGGCTTTTTAACAAGCTAGTTGTTTTAAATTGCATATGCAAAAAGGATTGGTTTTGAAGCTTAGAAGAGAGTTTTTGATCCTTCAGGCTTTCAACTATAGGAGAAAGACCTGGACCAAAGGGAATCTCAGAATCCTTTCCTAGAAATCAAGTGGCTATGAAAGGTCGAGTACAGGTCATCTAAGAAATCTGATGGAGAGACAGAGCGGGGAAGGAAATTCTGAGTCCTTCCCCTGCTTTTGGCAAAAGCTGGTATACCATTCAGAGGCCTTTTTTGGGGTGGGAGGGGGAGGTTATGGGTCAGAGACAACACCTAGGTTCCTGTCAATCAGTCTGGACCAAAAAGGGAAAGAAGTGAAAGTGACAGGGAAGAAGGCTGAGGAATTCGCCTTACAGTCCTATCGGGGAGGTGGTGGCCAGGGGATGACAGTCTCAGTTTTGAATATTTCTTGGCCTAGTCCTCAGTTGGAAAGAAGACAAAGGAGAGACCCTCACCCATTTGGGCGGGAGCTACTGGGGTGCAGTGAGCAGTGGGGCCTTCGGAACACACCAAAGGGTGACCCTGGCCAGAGTTCCTTTATTGCTTCCACAGCACTTTCCTGTTCGCAGAGGGTCCCTATGAGAAAGGAGAATCGAGGTGGT
Source organism: Neotragus pygmaeus (assembly GCA_006410875.1). Classification (NCBI taxonomy): domain Eukaryota; kingdom Metazoa; phylum Chordata; class Mammalia; order Artiodactyla; family Bovidae; genus Neotragus; species Neotragus pygmaeus. Next base: position 145,851 of record SJYV01050388.1, read on the forward strand.
GGAGAAGAGACCCCCAAGTCCCTGTAAAGGCCATCAGAAGTGTTGTGGTCTGGGTGCAGGTTGGAAAAGAATTTCCAGACATGAGACAGAATGAGAGGGAAATAAAGTTTATCAGAATGGGAGACATTGTTAGAACAGTGGGCCAGCTCAAGAGAGAACCGATGTTGAACAGGAGTCCTTAGTACACTTTAATACCCAGGGTACAGGAAATGGGATAGAGGTCTTGTGGGTCATTTGCTAATCAGATGACGCATGTATACTGGGTGGGGGAAGAGTAGGGCAAATACTTTCTCCCTATGGGGTAGGAGGGGAGACCAGTTATACTGTTCCATTAATAGTTACAACATGGGTGAGGGAAGGAAGATCTGGTTTTTCTGTTCCTGCATTCCAAGACCCTCCTTGGTTTTATCTGCTCTTTTGTCCTTGGGTCACCACAGTCTCTCCATTTCCCCCAACATCTTTCTTTGGTCTTTGGCTCAAGATGTTAGTGCTGGCTGTCTCAGATTCCCTGGGTATCTCACATCCATACGTGAGATGTCCATGTTAATAATCTTCTGTTTGTTTCTCTCTTGTCTTTTATGACAGGAGGTCTCAGCCAAGAAAAGTTGAGGGTACATTATTTTTCCTCTCCTACATGACCTATTTATTAATAACAGAATGGAATTCAGAATCAGGATTGAATTGATTTATAGAAAACAGATGTGGTATCCTTGTATGCAGGTTTGTGACTTGTTCAGAGTTGGGCATATATTTGCAACCCTGGAACTGGAGTCATTTCATGTTGAGACTTTGTTGGGGAATTGATGTTGTTAAATTAATTAAACAGTTTTACAATTAAATAATTAAGGAGGCCATTTGACTGATGTGTGTCTCTCATGCCAAGAGGGTCTACAGAAATAAACCAAAATCAAACCCTGTAAATATGCCCAGGTTAGGAGAAGGTGATGGTGCCCCTTTGCCTGGAAAGTCCCATGGATGAAGGACCCTGGTAGGCTGCAGTCCTTGGGGTTGCGAAGAGTTGGACATGACTGAGCGACTTCCCTTTCACTTTTCACTTTCATGCATTGGAGAAGGAAATGGCAACCCACTCCAGTGTTCTTGCCTGGAGAATCCCAGGGATGGGGGAGCCTGGTGGGCTGCCGTCTATGGGGTCACACAGACACGACTGAAGTGACTTAGGAGCAGCAGCAGCAGGAAATAAAAACATGAAGGACAACTAATCATAAATAGACAATGAGGCTTTAAGCTCTAGACAACTGAATAATTTTTTAAGAAAACTGAAGTATAGTTGATTTGCTGCTGCTGCTGCTAAGTCGCTTCAGTTGTGTCCAACTCTGTGTGACTCCATAGACAGCAGCCCACCAGGCTCCCCCGTCCCTGGGTATCTCCAGGCAAGAACACCGGAGTGGGCTGCCATTACAACATGAAGGTGATTTTGACTTTGCTCAAGATATCTCATTCCCCGCATCTCCTAGTACTACCAAACCAAACTTGGTCCACTCCATCACACAGTAAAACTCATCTATGGACACCAGGTTGTGGTGAAGGAAAGGCATTTATTGGACACCAGACATGGAGTCCAAGGCAGCTAGTACTCAAAAAAGCCCAAACTCCTCAATTGATTTCAAGGAGGCATTTTTAAAGGCAAGGTGAGGGACTTCCCTGGTGGTCCAGTGGTTAAGGCTCTCCATTTCCATTGCAGGGGGCCCCTGTTCAGTCCCCGGTCAAAGAAACTAGATTCCACGTGCTGCAACTAAAAAAAAAAAAAAAAAAAAATCCCGAAACTAAAGATCCCTGATGTAGGCTGGAAGATCCTATATGCCATAATTAAGACCTGGTGCAGCCAGGTGAGTCACAGGGTATGTGATCAGCTTATGCATCATCTTATTGGCTGATGTTGATGTTACAGGGGTTAACATTATCAGTCCTTAGGCTCCTGTAGGTCTAGGGGGCTACACACTCTAGTCATAATGCACTGTTATGTGCTATGTTATTATATTAGTTTAGTGGGGTTTTTATTTTTTTGGCTACTCTGAGAGGCTTGCAGCATCTTAGCCCCCTGATCAGGGATCAAATCTGTGCACCCCCTGCAGTGGAAGCGTGGAGCTCTAATCACCAGACTGCCAGGTAGTTCCGTTGATGGGGGTTTTAGCATCTGTAGAACAACTCAGAAAATGCACATGAGATGTTCAGAGAGGAGGTTAAGCAGAGGACATGGTGGGAGGGGTCTGTCCCAGGAAGGATACTGCTGGGTTCCACTTGCAGTATTCAAAAAAAGGGAGGGAAAAGGAAGATGATTTTTAAGACCTGTGTTGCAGTCTCTGACTTTTCAGAAAAATGGAATGGTTCTCTGAAAAAGGAAGACATAGAGCAGCCAGATTCCTGGGATTCGGAAGGGCTTATGTTTCTGCAAGTCTGGACGTGCATCCAGAAGTCATGGTGGGTGTCATGGATTGAATTGTCCCAAAAGATATGTTTAATTTCTGACCTTGTACTTTTGAGTGTGGCTTTATTTGGAAATAGGTTTTTGCAGATGGAATCTTGATGAGTTTACACAGGATTAGGGTGGGCTGGAATTCAATGGATGGACTGGAAATTTGGACATAGCCCCACACAGAGAGGGTTTCCCAGGTGGTGCTAGTGGTAAAGAACCCACTTACCAATGCAGAAGACATAAGAAACATGGGTTCTATCTTTGCGACTTATAGCTTGGAACCAGGTGTTGTTGTTGTTGTTGTTCAGTCACTCAGTCGTGTCTGACTCTTTGCAACCCCATGGACTATAGCACGCCAGGCCTCCCTGTCCTTCATCAACTCCTGGAGCTTGCTCAACTCATGTCCATTGAGTCTGTGATGCCATCCAACCATCTCATCCTCTGTTGTCCCCTTCTGCTCTTGCCTTCAATCTTCCCTAGCATCAGGGTCTTTTTCAATGAGTCAGCTCTTCTCATCAGATGGCCAAAGTATTGGAGTTTCAGCTTCAGCATCAGTCCTTCCAATGAATATTCAGGATTGATTTCCTTTAGGATTGACTGGTTTGATCTCCTTGCAGTCCAAGGCACTTTCAAGGATCTTTTCCAATACCACAGTTCAAAAGCATCAATTTTTTGGCATTCAGCTTTCTTTATGGTCCAGCTCTCATATTCATACAGTACTACTGGAAAAACTATAGCTTTGACTGTAGGGATCTTTGTTGGTAAAGAAATGTTTCTGCTTTCTTAGGTTAAATTCCCATGGTGACAAGGAGATGGGGGGTGCCATCTTTCTTCCTGTTTACAAAGAGGTGGCTCTCCAGACCTTGAGAAAAGTTCTTGGGTTGTAAAGCAGGCAAGAGGCTTACTGAGCTGTACAAAAGACTTATATATAGGTATCAAAGCGATGGGGCAGGATTTATAAATAAAAGTTTTTGAAAGAAAATGTTCTAGGAAAGGGGAAAGTCTTTTTCCTTTTGGTCAACAGGGAAAATTCAATCTTATTTACCCCTACTCTCACCTCTCTGCCCTTCTCCAAGAGGAAAAACAGATGCCCATAGAGTGACCAACATGAGTCCTCCCTGGCTTTCTGGAACCACAAACACATTCTCATTAACATGTCCTGACTTCCTCTTTGCTCCAACTCCACTCTGCCAGCAGATACTAGAATTGGCCATCATCTGAGTAGATTGCTGGTTTGTAAGGCAACTGACTCTTACCTTTTCCTGTTAGCAGAGGAGTGTTACTTTCACTAAACGGTCTCAACAGATATAACAGCCAGACAGACCGGGAGTGCCAGTTAATTCAGGCTCTCTCACACATAGAGAGCCCCTCTCTATGGGGAGAATTCTGATCATATTGAGAGGGTTCAGGCATTTGGGAGCTGAGCAGTCCCACAAGTTTCTCACCAGCACTTTAACATCAGATCCCCAACCTCCAGGATCGAATGCCTGATGATCTAAGGTGGAGTTGGTGTCATAATAATGGAAATAAAAGTGCACAATGAATGAAATGTGCTTGAATCATCCTGAAACCAACCCCCTCTCCCCAGCCTGGTTCGTGGAAAAACTGTCTCTCATGAAATTGGTCTAAAAGGTTGAGGACCACTGCTTTAACACGCATTCCCTGCCCTGTCCCAAACTGCATTCTCTTGCAGTTCAAATACAGCACTGATTTTTAAAACCAACTTGTTAACACTATAATTAACTTGCCAGCATCCAGCTTTATAATAACTAAATTAGTCTGGTAGCTATAGAAAGTCTTATTACAGGACAGTTTATAAAATGAGCTTCCAATCGCCTGGAATTGGAAGATGCTTCCAATTTGGTAAGCCAAATTGAGAACACTGCCGCGTAGCGGTACTCCACTGAGCAATTCCTGCGTTTGGCGGTACTCCACTGAGCAATTTCCGCCTTTGCTAATTACACACATTAGTTGGTAACTTTGAGACTCCCAAATACATTATCAAACTGCTCCAGAAATGTAGAAACAAAACTCATAAAGCACGCTTTGGGGTTAATTTCAGATGCTTCATGGATCCCTAGAAACACACCCCCAAAGAGAAATCTCTCATTTCTGGTGCTCCAATCTCTCGCCCTTAGATTTTCTCTAAAGCTTGTTCCGCTCATCCAAGTCAGGAAGAACTTTTCAAATTTCCAATCAAACCCAGGTCCTGCCGAAACGCCAAACTTGGCCGGAAAAAGGGCGATCAGGCTCTTGGGGTATGACGGCAGCGGGAAAGCCCCTTTCGTCAGTAAAACAGATAGATGCCTTAACGAAATCTGCGGACCACTCTACGCTTGGAAAGAGGCTTGGTTTCCTTTCATTCTCCAGGGTTTTCATCGGCTGTCGAGACAGAGATGTAAAGAACGGTAGTTCTGCGGTATCTCGTACTACGGCAGCAGCTGCTGCTGCTGCTAAGTCATGTCAGTCGTGTCCGACTCTGTGCGACCCCATAGACGGCAGCCCACCAGGCTCCCCCGTCCCTGGGATTCTCCAGGCAAGAACACTGGAGTAGGTTGCCATTTCCTTCTCCAATGCCTGAAAGTGAAAAGTGAAAGTGAAGTCGCTCGGTCGTGTCTGACTCTTAGCGACCCCATGGACTGCAGCCCACCAGGCTCCTCCGTCCATGGGATTTTCCAGGCAGGAGTACTGGAGTGGGGTGCCTTCTCCCACTATCGCAGCGGAGCATGTGCAAAGCCGCCTACAGAGCCCTCCGAGATCTGGGCGGGGCGGGACGAGGGAAGACCCGCCCCTTCCATTCGCCTTGGCCTTAACTCCTTTCCATCCCTCCGCCAGCTTCTTTTTCACCTCTGACCTCGGAAAGAAGTGGGTGGGGCCTTTGGGGGCGGAAGTGGCGGTGCATTGTGGGCTCGCCTAGAGTTGAGCCTGAATGGAAGTGGCGCGCCGCCGCTGACATTACCCGCGTCCGAGCGGCTAGGGTTCGGACGCCGTCCAGGATTCGGGTACCTCAGACCTCAGAGCGGATCGCGAGGAGGCGGCCGCTAGGCCGAGCGTTGGTGGAGGGGCGACTGTGCGCGGCCCCAAGACATGGCTCACAACAAGATCCCGCCGCGGTGGCTAAACTGTCCGCGGCGCGGCCAGCCGGTGGCAGGTAACCGGGACCGGGGTGTTCGAGTCCGCGGGCACGGGCGGGTCCGGGGGTGGGCTGAGGGGGTGCAGGTTTCGGTAGTGGTGTTTCAGGACCGAGATGTGCTCGGTCCGATGAAGCTTCATGGATGAATGTTTGGGGTCCTGGACTGGAGGGAATAGGGGCACTTGTCATTCTTCAGTAAGGCTAAATGTTGCGAACAGGAAGGTAGATAGGTTTCTGTGTGGCAGGAACTGAGGACACAAGAACTCAAGGGGCAGCACTTTGAAGCTTAGTCAAGAGTTTTGTAAACCTTGCAGGGTTCTCGGAAGGGTGTGGGTCTTGAGATGAAGGAAGGCTGAAGAGGAGGAAGGACAGTTCCCAGTGGTGAAATTGATCCACATCGAGACTGGAGGTTTTTGTTTTGCTTAGTTTTTTTTAATCTTTTTTTTTTTTTTNCAAATAGTTATTAAAAACTAGGAACTGCTATAAGTGTGGGTGGTTGGAAAATACTATTTCCTCTCTACTTTCAATATGTATCCTTTACACTGTCTGCCCTCTTAGCGCAGTAGGCAGCGCGTCAGTCTCATAATCTGAAGGTCCTGAGTTCGAGCCTCAGAGAGGGCAGATGATAGTTTTTTGGCCTGGCTAAAGTTATGTTGCAGGAAAAATCCAACAAGTAAAATTTGGTGGGCACCAGCAAAACATTTGAAAAATGACCGAATATTTTCTTAGAAGGTTGAAATTAAATTTCAAGTTTGTTACAACTCCCAGGAACTTCAGTAAAATCATTGGTGAAGAAGTTTAGATTCATCGGAAAGATTTCAGATCAAAAAGACAGTTAGGACGCGGGAATTAGATTCAATATTACAAACCCTTCTTTGCACTCAAAGCTAGTGGGAAAGATACTTGTTTCCACCAATTTTGTGCTATCATTCCTTCTCCACAGGACCTGAGTCCTCAGAGGACCTTTCCTGAACCCAACTTCAGAAATATTGGATTTCTTTTTAAAATGAAGATTTATAAATATCTGGTTCTTTTCTTTTTTCACCCAGAAGAGAGCACAGACTTGGTCTTTGACCAGTACTCTCTGTTGCAAACTGTTGGACTCAACTGAGTGACAGCATGCATGCACGCACCCACTTTGTCATTATACCACAAGGACAAAAAACGTGCTGTGAAGGGAGTGAGCATGATCTGTACTGGAGTGTGCTTGCCATTCCTTCTCAACACTCATGACTTTTGGCTTGTGGGAGAGTGGACCTCCCATCCTTGTAAACAGAGAGAATCTGGTGAAAAGAAAGCTATTTTGTAATGGACATTTATGGGATCTGTTGACCTGGGGAAAGAGAGAAGTCTGTTGAGGGACATTTAAAGAGATAAGATGGATGACAGAACTTGTAGGTCTGAGGACTGAGTTGCCTGGGTCTGAGAGGGAACCAGAAAGACCCAGATTGTCAAAAACAAAATAAAAAAGATGTGAAATCAGGGTAATTCTTACAGTAAACTCGTAAATAAGAATAGGAGTAGGATCTTTGGGTAGTTCTTCCTTATGGAACTTTCTTACCCATCCATTCCAACCCAACCATCACAGTACCTGTAATGACAGTCTAAATTAACACCTTCAGAAATATCTCCAAGAATTGAAACAATCTGGTGATATTTGACTTCCACACATAGAATCCCAAATAGAATTTTTCCTCTTTGCACAGGCAGCTAAAATATTTTAGATGAGGCAGGAGGGATTCCAGCAGGTAATATAGGAAATACATTTAACAGCATTAGTGATCAGATCCTGATGAAGTCCAAAAACAGGAAGGAGCATTAAAGAGGGTCATGATTCTACCATGCAGAAATATGAACAGCCCTTGCACTTTGCTTTTCACTAAAAGACTTCCCTCTCCTTTAACTGGATTTGAGCTTCTTCAGACACAAAGAATCCTATGGATGATGCCCTTGGAGGCTCTGTGAAAGGGTGGTCCTTCAGCAAGCCCACCATTTGGTTAGGCCTTTGGCACCACAGTCTTGAAATGAGCTGGAAATTTTCTTACATTTTGACTTTTCGGTGGGTATTTGGTAACTGGGCTCTGTCTGGGTTTCCCAAATGCACACAGAGGAATTTTCTTCACCTCTCAGATTCCGACTAATATAACTTCTCAGTTTGAATCAGACTTAGTAATATGCCTACTTCTTGGCACTCAGTCCCTAAGTCAAATGTTACTTTGCTACTGAGACTCCCTCTGTCCATCAGCTTATGTCACTTTCCTCACAAGCACTGTGTTTTAGAAATTGTCTTATGAATTTTCATTTAAAGTTCCTGTCTCTCCTCTAGAATATAAGGATCTTGAGGCTCAAATCATTGTGTCCTCAGTGCCTGGAGTTAAGGCATAAATATGGCTTCTGCCTTGAAACGGAAGTATTAGGTAAGGATGGGGAACAGGTAGATCAAATATAAGTGAATAATTTAATAAATTATTTTATTAATGTCCAAAATGTTACACTCCACGTCTGCCAATTTATTTTGCTCTTTCTTTATGTCTTACTTGATGTTTTAAATTTTATTGATAAATGGCAGTTTATATGACTTAAAATTTCCCAGACAGAATTTTCTGCTTTCTAATTAGTGAATAACAAAAAAAGATGTAAGGGAACACAGAAGTTTAGGACTCCTGTTACAAAAGTCACAACAGAGAGCAATTTACTGTTAGTCACTCAGTAGTGTCCGACTCTTTGTGACCCCATGAACTGTAGCTTACCAGGCTCCTCTGTCCATGGGATTCACCAGGCAGAATATCAGAATGGGTCGCCATTCCATTCTCCATGATAGCAGTTTAAAGTTGGGTGAAAGCTAGAACAAATTAAAAGCCTATTCCCTTTTGCATGTACTTTCTTTCAACCATTTTTTTCTACATGGGTTCTTAATATGTGGTTTCTCCTCAGTCAACAGTGAAACCTCAAAATGTTCCCTCTGTCTCTTCCTTTTCCCATGGTGACTTTCCCCTCCTTTCTTCAGCAGAGGAATAGATACAAATTACACTATTGCCTTAGGCATCTTTGAGAAGATGTGCCCTTAGTCTAGTCCTGGTTTCATTTTAAGGACTCTGAAATTTTCTTAAGTTCAGGCTGCTCAGAAGAGTAAATCAAGTGGAGATAGTACTCTGAAAAGCTAAGGGAAAAAACACAAACAGGAAGGTGGGGGATTAGCTCAAGTGGTAGAGCACTCACTTAGCATGTGAGAGGTAGTGGAATCGATGCCCACATTCTCCAATTTTGGCTCCTTCAACTAAGGAGCTCAAGCTGACACCCACAAATTTTCCAACCTATACAAAGAAATGAGAAAAGTAAACACACTTTGCACTCTCCTCCGGGCAAGGATAAGACTGGTTCTACTGTCTTTTTGGTATGTGTATCTACTCAGTGCAGTCAGCCAGTTGTGTCCAACTCTTTGTGACCCGATAGAATGAGGAATCAGCGAACTAAAATGGACTGGAATGGATGAATTTAACTCAGATGACCATTATATATACTACTTCGGGCAAGAATCCCTCAGAAGAAATGGAGAAGCCATCGTGGTCAACAAAAGAGTCCAAAATGCAATACTTGGATGCAATCTCAAAAATGACAGAATGATCTCTGTTCATCTCCAGGGGTAAACCATTCAGTATCACAGTTATCCAAGTCTATGCCCCAACCAGTAATGCTGAAGCTGAAGTTGAACGGTTTTATGAAGACCTACAAGACCTTAGAACTAACACCCAAAAAAGATGTCCTTTTCATTATAGGGGACTGGAATGCTAAAGTAGGAAGTCAAGAAACACCTGGAGTAACAGGCAAATTTGGCCTTGGAATGCGAAATGAAGCAGGGCAAAGACTAATAGAGCTTTGCCGAGAAAATGCACTGGTCATAGCAAACACCCTCTNCCTGGTGGGCTGCCGTCTATGGGGTCGCACAGAGTCCGACATGACTGAAGCAACTTAGTAGCAGCAGCAGCAGAGACTAGTAAGTCAGGTCAGTGATTTGATATTTGATTCTAGAGTTAAGGGAGACGTTTGGCACAGAGTTACACGTTTGTGAGTCATTAGTGCCTTGATGGCTTTTATTTTTTTTTTTATTTTTTTTTAATTAATTAATTAATTTATTTTTAAATTTAACCTTGATGGCTTTTAAACTGTGAGACCGAATGAGACACCAAGGCAGAGAGTGTAGAAAGAAAGGAGGTACAAAGACTGAGCCCTGGGACAAAACAGAGAGGGGCCAGGGCGATAAGGAGGAGCTAGTATAGACTGAGAGGCCAGAGAGAGAGGGGAGAAATGGGAGGATGTAGTGTCCTGGAAGCCTTGTGAATAAAGCGATTCAGGAACTCCCTCTGAGTTAAAAATGATCAGTTTTTGAGAACTGAGTGATGGAGGTTACTGTTGATCTTGAGTGGTTTTGTAGAAAATGTTCAGTTGCTAAGTCATATCCGACTATTTGTGGAAAATAAAAATAGAAAAAGAAAATGATCTTTTTATTTGTTTTGGCTAAAGTCTATGGACACATGTTAAGACTTCACTCAGATATGATTTTAGGTAGATGTTTATACTTAGTGATTTTATAATATAAATCAGCTAAAATAAATGATTTAAAAATTGATTTTATAAGATAACTTCCCCTGTGGTTACATGGTGATTCAGAAAAAAAAGGCCAAAAAGTTAGTTTTGCTGAAATTAGACTCAATGATAGTTGTTTGGTGAGTGATTTTGGTGAGTATGCTTCTCACCCTGATTCTTCTGCTGGGATGTAGGATAAGGTCTGTAAAATGGAGAAAGTGTTGCCACAATCCTGGCTGTCTGTGCACCAATGCCAAACAGAAATATGGAGACAGAGTTACGGAGGAGAAGGAAGGAGTGGCCTTATTATTTTGCCAGGCAAAGGGGGAACTTAGGAGGCTAGTGCCTCAAAAACTGTGTCCCCCTTCCCTGAATAGGGAGAGAGAGGTTAGTCAGTCAGACAGGGGTATGTGGTAATTATCAAGGCAGTAACAGTCTTCATTCCTTCAGGTTTCACAAGGGTGGGGTTACGGACAGGATTAGGGTGTGTGTAGGGTCCTAGGCGGTCTCCTGGTCTTGATGAGCCTTTCTGCTCCTCTTCATCTCGCCTCAGGTGGCTTCCTTGCTGCTCCTCCTCTGATCACCATCTTGATCATGGAGGCTCTGGGTTTTGCCCTTAAGGAATGGGGGATGAAAAGGCCTCCATGCCCAGGAGCCTCAAAGGGCCCTGTTCGGCATCAGAAGTTCCAATTTCATATTAAAAAAGCACAATAGCAATTTCAAAGAATTGATTTAATTTACTTCATTATCAGTTTTCTCGTATTAAGGCAATAACTTTGTAATAATATTGGTTTAGAACTTTCTGGACATCTTTCTGGACATTCCATTTGCTGGTAATTTCTTTTGCTGTTATATTGATTGTTGATTTCTAGAATATATATTCTTAAAAGTTCCAATATAGTGCCCTTTAAAAAGTATAGTATAGGTTGAGAGTATTTTGTGAACAATTCCATTAAAAATATTGTATGAAGGTGATTTTGAGAATTGCTAATTATAGAGTTTTAACCCAGAAATTTTCATTAATGAAAATTATTACCTATTTTCATGTTATTTAGGAAGATTCTTACCTCTGAAAACAATGTTAGGACCAAGATATGACAGTCAAGTTGCTGAAGAAAATCGATTCCATCCTAGTATGCTTTCAAATTATCTGAAGAGTCTGAAGGTAAGAAGCAAAACATTTTTGATATTGATTTAACATACTTTATCCCTTTCTTGTTTTTCAGGTGGCTTTCTAAAATAAAACTTTTTACTTTGAAATAGTTAACTCAGAGCAAGTTGCAAAAATTGTGCGTAGCGTCTATGAACCCTTCTCTCAGTTTTTCCCAATGGTGACATGTGATTGTAGTATAGTATCAAAAGCAGGAAGTTGACATTGGCACAGTACTGACTGGATTGTAGACCTAAAAGCCTTACCAGTGTCTGTGTGCATTCATTTGTGTTTATGTGTGTAAAGTTCTGTGCATGTCGACTTGCTAACTTGTTCTCTGTCGCTGTAGTTTGTCATTTTGTGAATGTTACATAAATGGAATGAAACAGTTTGTGACCTTTCAGGATACACTTAAAAAGAAATTGTTTTAAATTTATTTTTGGCTGTGCTGGGTCTTCCTTGCCGCACTCAGGCCTTCTCTAGTTGCAGGGAGTGGAGGCTACTCTTTGTTGCGGTATGTAGGCCTCTCATTGCGGTGGCTTCTCTTGTGGCTCTAGGCATGTGGGCTTCAGCAGTTGTGGTTGCTGGGTTCTAGAGCACAGGCTCAGTTGTTGTTCATGGGCTTAGTTGCTTGCAGCATGTGGGATCCAACCCATGTCTCCTGTGTTGGCAGGTGGATTCTTTACCACTGAGCCACCTGGGAAGCCCCTGGGATACCCTTTTTTTCACTAAGCATAATGCTGTTGAGGTCCTCCAGGTTTTTGCATGAATCGACAAAAGTTGTGCTCATATTTATTTCTGAATAGTATTCAGTTGTATAGCTATGCCAGAGTTTAACCATTCTCCTCCCACTGAATGGTTAAATAACCATTTAGCCACTTTAAGTTGTTAGCAGTTGTGGGGTATTGTGAATCAGGTTGCTGTGAAGGTTTATGTACAGGTATTTATGTGAATGTTAAGTTTTCATTTTTTGGGAACAAATACCCAAGACTAAGATCGTTAAGCACGTGGTTAGTTTTACAGAAAAGTGCCAAACTATTTTTCTCAACAAAACGTTGTAATTTTTTATGTTATTCTGACATCACACTGATGATATTAGTTTCTGGGCTTCCCTGGTGGCTCAGGTGGTAAAGAACCTGCCTGCAATATAGGAGACCTGGGTTTAATCCCTGGGTCAGGAAGATCCCCTGGAGAAGGGAATGGCAAGCAACACCAGTATTCTTGCCTGGAAAATTTCATGGACAGAGGAACCTGGTGGGCTGCAGTACATGGGATTGCAAA
>SJYV01050388.1:158775-224801 GCA_006410875.1 Neotragus pygmaeus
TAAGTCAGGTCAGTGATTTGATATTTGATTCTAGAGTTAAGGGAGACGTTTGGCACAGAGTTACACGTTTGTGAGTCATTAGTGCCTTGATGGCTTTTATTTTTTTTTTTATTTTTTTTTAATTAATTAATTAATTTATTTTTAAATTTAACCTTGATGGCTTTTAAACTGTGAGACCGAATGAGACACCAAGGCAGAGAGTGTAGAAAGAAAGGAGGTACAAAGACTGAGCCCTGGGACAAAACAGAGAGGGGCCAGGGCGATAAGGAGGAGCTAGTATAGACTGAGAGGCCAGAGAGAGAGGGGAGAAATGGGAGGATGTAGTGTCCTGGAAGCCTTGTGAATAAAGCGATTCAGGAACTCCCTCTGAGTTAAAAATGATCAGTTTTTGAGAACTGAGTGATGGAGGTTACTGTTGATCTTGAGTGGTTTTGTAGAAAATGTTCAGTTGCTAAGTCATATCCGACTATTTGTGGAAAATAAAAATAGAAAAAGAAAATGATCTTTTTATTTGTTTTGGCTAAAGTCTATGGACACATGTTAAGACTTCACTCAGATATGATTTTAGGTAGATGTTTATACTTAGTGATTTTATAATATAAATCAGCTAAAATAAATGATTTAAAAATTGATTTTATAAGATAACTTCCCCTGTGGTTACATGGTGATTCAGAAAAAAAAGGCCAAAAAGTTAGTTTTGCTGAAATTAGACTCAATGATAGTTGTTTGGTGAGTGATTTTGGTGAGTATGCTTCTCACCCTGATTCTTCTGCTGGGATGTAGGATAAGGTCTGTAAAATGGAGAAAGTGTTGCCACAATCCTGGCTGTCTGTGCACCAATGCCAAACAGAAATATGGAGACAGAGTTACGGAGGAGAAGGAAGGAGTGGCCTTATTATTTTGCCAGGCAAAGGGGGAACTTAGGAGGCTAGTGCCTCAAAAACTGTGTCCCCCTTCCCTGAATAGGGAGAGAGAGGTTAGTCAGTCAGACAGGGGTATGTGGTAATTATCAAGGCAGTAACAGTCTTCATTCCTTCAGGTTTCACAAGGGTGGGGTTACGGACAGGATTAGGGTGTGTGTAGGGTCCTAGGCGGTCTCCTGGTCTTGATGAGCCTTTCTGCTCCTCTTCATCTCGCCTCAGGTGGCTTCCTTGCTGCTCCTCCTCTGATCACCATCTTGATCATGGAGGCTCTGGGTTTTGCCCTTAAGGAATGGGGGATGAAAAGGCCTCCATGCCCAGGAGCCTCAAAGGGCCCTGTTCGGCATCAGAAGTTCCAATTTCATATTAAAAAAGCACAATAGCAATTTCAAAGAATTGATTTAATTTACTTCATTATCAGTTTTCTCGTATTAAGGCAATAACTTTGTAATAATATTGGTTTAGAACTTTCTGGACATCTTTCTGGACATTCCATTTGCTGGTAATTTCTTTTGCTGTTATATTGATTGTTGATTTCTAGAATATATATTCTTAAAAGTTCCAATATAGTGCCCTTTAAAAAGTATAGTATAGGTTGAGAGTATTTTGTGAACAATTCCATTAAAAATATTGTATGAAGGTGATTTTGAGAATTGCTAATTATAGAGTTTTAACCCAGAAATTTTCATTAATGAAAATTATTACCTATTTTCATGTTATTTAGGAAGATTCTTACCTCTGAAAACAATGTTAGGACCAAGATATGACAGTCAAGTTGCTGAAGAAAATCGATTCCATCCTAGTATGCTTTCAAATTATCTGAAGAGTCTGAAGGTAAGAAGCAAAACATTTTTGATATTGATTTAACATACTTTATCCCTTTCTTGTTTTTCAGGTGGCTTTCTAAAATAAAACTTTTTACTTTGAAATAGTTAACTCAGAGCAAGTTGCAAAAATTGTGCGTAGCGTCTATGAACCCTTCTCTCAGTTTTTCCCAATGGTGACATGTGATTGTAGTATAGTATCAAAAGCAGGAAGTTGACATTGGCACAGTACTGACTGGATTGTAGACCTAAAAGCCTTACCAGTGTCTGTGTGCATTCATTTGTGTTTATGTGTGTAAAGTTCTGTGCATGTCGACTTGCTAACTTGTTCTCTGTCGCTGTAGTTTGTCATTTTGTGAATGTTACATAAATGGAATGAAACAGTTTGTGACCTTTCAGGATACACTTAAAAAGAAATTGTTTTAAATTTATTTTTGGCTGTGCTGGGTCTTCCTTGCCGCACTCAGGCCTTCTCTAGTTGCAGGGAGTGGAGGCTACTCTTTGTTGCGGTATGTAGGCCTCTCATTGCGGTGGCTTCTCTTGTGGCTCTAGGCATGTGGGCTTCAGCAGTTGTGGTTGCTGGGTTCTAGAGCACAGGCTCAGTTGTTGTTCATGGGCTTAGTTGCTTGCAGCATGTGGGATCCAACCCATGTCTCCTGTGTTGGCAGGTGGATTCTTTACCACTGAGCCACCTGGGAAGCCCCTGGGATACCCTTTTTTTCACTAAGCATAATGCTGTTGAGGTCCTCCAGGTTTTTGCATGAATCGACAAAAGTTGTGCTCATATTTATTTCTGAATAGTATTCAGTTGTATAGCTATGCCAGAGTTTAACCATTCTCCTCCCACTGAATGGTTAAATAACCATTTAGCCACTTTAAGTTGTTAGCAGTTGTGGGGTATTGTGAATCAGGTTGCTGTGAAGGTTTATGTACAGGTATTTATGTGAATGTTAAGTTTTCATTTTTTGGGAACAAATACCCAAGACTAAGATCGTTAAGCACGTGGTTAGTTTTACAGAAAAGTGCCAAACTATTTTTCTCAACAAAACGTTGTAATTTTTTATGTTATTCTGACATCACACTGATGATATTAGTTTCTGGGCTTCCCTGGTGGCTCAGGTGGTAAAGAACCTGCCTGCAATATAGGAGACCTGGGTTTAATCCCTGGGTCAGGAAGATCCCCTGGAGAAGGGAATGGCAAGCAACACCAGTATTCTTGCCTGGAAAATTTCATGGACAGAGGATCCTGGTGGGCTGCAGTACATGGGATTGCAAAGAGTCAGACACGACTGAGCGGCTGACACACCAACAACAGGGCTACTTTGACAAATTACCAGAAACTGGGTGACTTAAAACAGCAGACACATATCCTCTCACAGTTCTGGAGGCTAGAAATTCCACAGCAAGGTGTTGGAGAGGTTGGCTCTTCCTGGAGTCTTGGAGGAGAATCTCTTCCATTCTTTTCTCCTAGCTGCCATGGCCAGCAGGCCTCAATATTCCTAGGCTTGCAGCTCCTTTAGCTGTCTCTGCCTCCTCCTTGTGTGTGTCAGTGTCCAAATTTCCCACTTATAAGGACACCCTAATCCAGTATAACCTCATTTAATTAAATTTTTTTTGGCCACACCATGTGACTTACAGGATCTTAGTTTCATGACCAGGGAGATTGAACCTGCAGTGGAAGCTTGGATTCCTAACCACTGAATTGCCAGGGAATTCCCCTGTATGCCCTCATCTTGATTATATTTGCAAAGACCCTATAACCTTCTTTCAAATAAGGTTATATTCATAGGTACTGGGAGTTAAGGCTTGAATATGTTTTTAGGGGGCATAATACAACCCATAACACCTACCATTGTTACTCTTTTAAGTGGTGGTTTTTATTGAATGCTCCTTGGAAAGATAGTTATGAAAAACCTAGACAGTGTACTGAAAAGCAGAGACATCAGTTTGCCACCAACGGTTCATATAGTTAAAGCTATGGTTTTTCCTGTGGTCATGTATGGAAGTGAGAGTTGGACCATAAAGAAGATTGAGTGCCGAAGAATTGAGGCATTTGAACTGTGGTGTTGAAGACTCTTGAGAGTCCCTTGGACTGCAGGGAGATCAAACCAGTGAATCCTAAAGAAAGTCAATCCTGAATATTCATTGGAAGGACTGATACTGAAGCTGAAGCTCCAGTACTTTGGCCACCTAGTGAGAAGAGCTGACTGATTGGAAAAGACCCTGATGCTGGGAAAGATTGAGGGCAAGAAGAGAAGGGGGTGACAGAGGATGAGATGGTTGGATGGCATCACGGACTCAATAGACATGAGTTTGAGCAAGCCCTGAGAGATGGTGAAGGACAGGGAAGCCTGGCATGCTGCAGTTCATGGGGTTGCAAAGAGTTGGACATGACTTAGCGACTGAACAACAGTTAGTACATTCAGCAAATGCTGGTGGCCATTACATGCAAGTTTCCTGTTACAGGATGGTAAACATGCCACTTAGTTTTTGATAATCTGTTACTTATCCCTGTTCTTGGTGTAGTTTGGGTCTTCATTTTATATCTTTTATTTTAGCTTATAAACTTTTAATTTTTATCTTCATTATTAATGTACATTTTTGAAAGTCCTGGTTAACATTTGTAGAGCATTAAATATTCCTAGGTAGAGCATTTAAAAAGCTTGGGTTTAGAAGCCAGTTCGTCTGGGTTTGAATTCTAGTTTGCCACTTACAGCTTTGTGGTCAAGTTACCTAATTTCTTTGTGTTTCAGTTTCCTCATTTGCAAGTAAAATTAGTGCATTTAAAGCATAGAATAGTGCTTGGCACAGGGTAAGGGCTTCATTTAAATCTCACAGCTGTATGAGGTGGATACTGTTATTATCCTTATTTCATGGATTGTGCATCTATAAGGAAAAATGATTATGTATATATAATATGAGTATATGTGTATATAGGCAGATAAATTAAAAAACACACATTATTCACACAGACATATCACACACACAGACACACATTTACACATGTACATATATATGGACCCAGTGCAGCCAAGTAACATAATATGGTTTCCTGGTTTTCTTAGCTAAAGTATTCATATATATTTAGAGAATTCACATTTTCTTGCTCATCCCCACTTTTCATTCACTTCTTATTTTGGACCTAGAGACAAACAATATGGGTTCTAACTCTTAACTTGTGAGAAGCTGTATTATGGCATTCGTCTTTGTGTTTCGCAAAGGCTTCCATCTAGAAGCAGTGCTTCCACCTTTTCCCTTTCTTTTTGCCGTGTAGTAACGGGGCCAGATGCCGTGATCTTAGTTTTTTTAATATTTAGTTTTCAGCTGGTTTTTCCCATCTCCTTCACCCTCATCAAGAGATTCTTTAGCATATGAATTAGCAGACATTAAAAGTCCTTGGACCTTATCCTTCTGAGCAAGATAATATAACAGCTGTATAGAAATAACAGTCCAATCACACATGTCGGTTTAGGATTTAGTTCAGTGTAGCTGAAATGTTGAATTTCCCTGGTAGCTTAGTGATAAAGAATCCTCCTGCCAATGTAGGCAGTCCCTGGGTGGGGAAGATCCCTGGATCAGAAAGATCCCCTGGGGAAGGAAATGGCAACCCATTTGAGTATTCTTGCCTGGGAAATCCCATGGACAGAAGAGCCTGGCAGCTACAGTCCATGGGGTTGGACATGACTCAGCGACTACACAACAGCAGCTGAAATATTACTGAGTCACTAAACAACTATTAAAAGTCTGTCATACATAAAGTTCATGTGACTTTAGTGTTGCAAGCATCCATTTAGTGTTAATGATTAAGACTTGAGCTGTATCCTTACCAGTGCTGTGTATAATCTTTTGTACATAGAAAGTCAAAGTTAAGAAAGAAAAGGCCTTTTTTGCTGGGCACATGAAGTTATCCTGAATTCAGATCTGGCTTATGTTTCTCTAGCTGAAGCTTCTCCAATAGTTTTCTCCATATTTTTCTTTTAATCGTAGGATATCCTTGAAGGTTGAGGTATGAATGACGATCCACATTACAGTCAGGCTTCCAAGAATAGTCAGTTCATGAGCATAACAATATGTGTTAACAGCACATATTGCCATTCTTCTTGTCTGGGAATCATCAGTTAATATGGTGTTATCCTTCTATTGTGCAACCACGTCAGAAAATATGGGAGGACTGTTAGGTTGCCTCACCCAGACTTTAGCTCTAGTTGCATGTATTTCATTTGTGTACCCAAACCCTTCATCATCTCTGTTCTTCTCATTTTGTACTTACCACTTATATATGGGAAAATCAGAAGTCAGGCAATTCTATCATGTTTATTAATAAATTGATCATCCTTTCATCCTTTCCTTCATTTTGTAAAATTATTTGGATTTCTCCTTGGTAGTCTGGGTCTGTAACTACTGCATGGACACAGATTCCTTTTAACGCTTAATAGGAGTGTTCCTTAATTAACCCAAAGTGCCTGGGAGGCATTTTGATTCCAAGACCAGTTGAAATAGCACATGTCAATCTTTTTGTAAGTCTCTGTTCAGATAAAGAGTATAAATCCAATCTGGTAGTCTCAGGAGTAGCTTTTAAAAGAGCTGGTGCTCCTGGGCTAATTTTCCCAAACTCAGTTGTTTCAAGATAGAAGTCTATTTTATGAATCTGTAAATTTGGAATATTTTTTCTCATCAAAGGATGTCCTGATCCTCTAATAGGTCTATTATTTAAAATATTGAGGGAAGTATTTAAAGTTAGTTCTCCAGTTTTTATAAGAGCCCTCTCCAAGTTTAATTAATTGCTGTTTAAGCAAACCATTTATTCTTTCAATCCAACTAGGAGCTTGAGGATAATAAGGAATATGAAAGATCCATTGTATATTATATTCCTGGGCAAACTCTTAGATTAACTTACCTTTAAAATGTGATCCATTGTCCCTCTGAATTTGAAGTGGAACACCATAATGTGAATTATCTCCTCTGTTTTAATAGTATTAGTCTGATTGGCTTTCTTGAAGGGAATGGCCACTAAATATCCATAGATGTCCATAGCAGTACCCACATATTGACATCCTTCATCTCAAATTAATGGGTCAATATAATCAATTTGCCATATTTGCCCAGGCAGCTTGCCACATGCCAGTTGTCCTTTGACTAGCTTGGTAAGTGTCTGTGTTCAATATATTGATAAATTGGACATTGTAAAATATTGAATGAGATCCATAGTAAAGGAAATACCTTGATTTTGAGCCCACCTGTATGTTGCTTTTTGTCCCACATTGCCACATTTTTGGTGTGTCCAGAAAGTCAAAGCTGTGGTTAATCTCTTGGCTACCAACCAAGAGTCTTGTTATGTTAATGTTCTGTAGAATGACATTCTGTTAACTTTTTTTGTTTTAGAGCTTCATATACTGCATGTAATTCAGCAAATTGATTACTCTTAGTATAATTGTTTCTGGCCTCTGGAAATTTCCTAATCCAGAAACCCAGGGACACTCTTTTGTCATGTTGTTTTTGCCATAAGTTCCAATTAGCATATGGTTCATTGATAGATATATGAATTTTATGTCCCTTGGTTATAGCTCATGAGGTGTCTAATCTCCATCCAAAGACAGATTTCTGTGATAAACTTTCAGTTCAGTTCAGTTCAGTCGCTCAGTTGTGTCTGACTCTTTGTGACCCCATGAATTGCAGCACACCAGGCCTCCCTGTTCATCACCATCTCTTGGAGTTCACTCAGACTCACGTCCATCGAGTCCGTGATGCCATCCAGCCATCTCCTCCTCTGTTGTCCCCTTCTCCTCCTGCCCCCAATCCCTCCCAGCATCAGAGTCTTTTCCAGTGAGTCAACTCTTCGCATGAGATGGCCAAAGTACTGGAGTTTCAGCTTCAGCATCATTCCTTCCAAAGAAACCCCAGGGTTGATCTCCTTCAGAATGGACTGGTTGGATCTCCTTGCAGTCCAAGGGACTCTCAAGAGTCTTCTCCAACACCACAGTTCAAAAGCATCAATTCTTCGGCCCTCAGCCTTCTTCATAGTCCAACTCTCACATCCATACATGACCACAGGAAAAACCAGAGCCTTGACTAGACGGACCTTTGTCGGCAAAGTAATGTCTCTGCTTTTGAATATACTATCTAGGTTTAGGATAATTCAATTAAACTTTTTAGCAATAAAACATAACAGCGAGGAACTGTCTGGGAACTGAGTCTGGGAGTGAGTCTTGGTCAACATAGATCTCAATTAGCAAAACTAGAATTTAATATTCAGTGAAACATAACATTTTTTTGTGAGGGCTTTAACCCTGCAGCCAGTGAAGGCTTTATCCCATCAAATAAAAAATATGATTTGTCAGAGAGCTGGGAAAAGCCAAGCAGCCATCTTGAATTTCCCATAGCCCCAGCTGTTTAATTTACAGCTATTGTTTAATCATTTTAAATTCCTTGACTTAGAAGTAAACTCTTACTGGGTCCTAAGGACATCAGGATAGAAAAAGGCTAACAGTTCAGTTCAGCTGACAAGGAGGGGTTAATTTTTTGTAGAATCAAAATGAACTTTATCTGTGGGTGCCACAATCTTCATAGATCATTGTGAAGTAATATTAATATACTTTACCAAAGTAACAAAAGATTTTAAAAACATATATATATATATCACTTAAAAGCAAAGAAATTCACATAGTCTGTTTTCAAACACCGCACTCAAGAAAACCTTGTTTTCTCAACAGAGAAAACCAAATTCCGGTCTGATACCAGCTTACTGTTAATAACAAAATTTGTTTATCTGGTTAATTTTAATTTAATCTTAGAAAGTCCTTTCTGTAAATCTTGAAGAGGTGGTATTTTTGCAAAGGCATCAGGGAGAAACCAGAGCTATCTGTAATGACAAAAAGGCTTAAAATGGCATGCTTAAAATCTGATGACAGTCCAAAGTAACTTGGTTACTTTGCTGTGATATGTAATGTTTTGAGATAGTAACGAGCATTATGACTAATAAAATAATTCAGTACATACTAGAATTTTAGAAACTGCATATAATTTCTAGGATATCTATATTAATAACATTTCCCATACAATATAACTTGAGAAAATTTATTACTCATTTGACAGTACTGCCCAGATCAGGGGTTGAACTGGTATCTCTGCCTTGGCAGGTGGATTCTTTACCGTAGAGCCACCAGGGAAGCCCAAGGGCATTTTGACTGTACATGCTATTCCCCTCTGTACTCACTTTGGTGATGGCTGCTGGAATGCTGAGTTGATGTGTGTCTGGAGCTTGTTCAGTTCAGTCTCTCAGTTGTGTCCGACTCTTTGCGACCCCATGGACTGCAGCACGCCAGGCCTCCATGTCCATCACCAACTCCCAAAGTTTATTCAAACGCATGTCTATTGAGTCAGTGATGCCATCCAACCATCTCATCTTCTGTTGTCCCCTTCTCCTCCTGCCTTCAATCTTTCCGAGCATCAGGGTCTTTTCAAATGAGTCAGCTCTTCGCATCAGGTGGCCAAAGTATTGGAGTTTCAGCTTCAGCATCAGTCCTTCCAATGAATACTCAGGACTGATTTCCTTTAGGATGGACTGGTTGGATCTCCTTGTAGTCCAAGGGACTCTTCAAGAGTCTTCTCTAGCACCAAGTTCAAAAGCATCAATTCTTGGGTGCTTCTGGAGCTTGAGTTTGGGTGTATTTTAGATAAATGCTGTCCCTGTTCTAGCTACTTCTAATAAATCATTGGTGGAGTGACAGATGTAGAAAATTACATCAGCATTTGCTTTTTAGGTAGGTTTTTGTAATGTTGAAGTGGAATCTGTTTTGCTTATATTCTTTTTTTTTGCTTATATTCTTGTTTCATCATTTGTTTGGGATTAATTTCATTCAGTGCCTAAGTTCTGTGTCTCAAATAAGACTTGAATAAGTGATATATTATTCATTGTTAATATGTTGACAGAGTGAACATAAAATCTTCAGTGTAGATGAATGAACTGGCCCAGAATATTGCCATTCAGTCAACTTATTTTGGAACAGATTCATTTACTAGGAAATCTTCTTTCTTTCCTTTTGCCTAAGGTTAAAATGGGCTTGTTGGTAGACCTGACAAATACTTCAAGATTCTATGACAGAAATGACATAGAAAAAGAAGGAATCAAATATATAAAACTTCAGTGTAAAGGGTAAGTCATGTATTAAGAGTCTTTAATATTGAAACCTTTTGCTGAAATTTGTCATCTCTACTTAGAAACAAAATGTTTCTGTATTACTAGACATGGCGAGTGCCCTACAACGGAGAATACTGAGACATTTATTCGTCTGTGTGAGCGGTTTAATGAAAGAAACCCACCTGAACTTATTGGTATGTTTGGCTTTACTTTAGCCACTGTTGAATATCTTATTTTGTGATTGGGTTTCTATTCTCTTTTTCCAAATGGGGTGATATGGATTTTTTTTTTTCTTTTTAAAGTAATTGCCAAGAAGTGTTTATTAAAGTAATAGTCTATTGAGAACTACTATTAAAAATTCAAATGTTGTCTATTCATGATAATATTATGGTAGTGACTGGGATGTTATTTGCCTGGCAGACTTGATGGAAAACTGTAAATGAATGAATGAATGATTGTAATCCTTATAACAACTCCCTGTGATACGTGGCTGTATCCCTATTTTACAAATAGGAAAACTGAGTCTCAGAATAATTAAGTAGTTTTTCCTTGTTCACACGTCTAATAACTATTTAAGCCAAGTTTGTAATGTTTCTGAACCAAGTTTCCAAATCTCTAATTATGTGTAACACTGGTTTCTAGATTGACCACATAAAAGTGAAAAAAATTTCCATGTTATAAAATAACCAAAACAGAGCAAAATGCCATTTGACAGGTTGAGAGCAATAGTTGAGGCATATATGATAAGATTAAAAAAATGAATATTCTTATAAAAAGATTCTATAATTCTTCAGGCCAAAGAGACATTCATGGTTAGAAAAACATGGAAAACAATGAACACGCAATACAGATAGCCAAGAAACATGAAATACAAATTAAAATATATGTTGTTACTTTCCACAATCAAATTCGCGAAGATTTAAAAAAATCATAATGTCAAGGATTGGATAAAATGGCTGTACTGAGACATTGTTAATTAAGGTGTTAATTGATATAGCCTCTCTGGAGGGCCATTTTGGTGATTTCTAATGATGCTTATGACCCAGATAATCACAGTGGTGTGATCACTCATCTAGAGTCAGACATCCTGGAATGTGAAGTGAAGTGGGCCTTAGAAAGCATCACTACGAACAAAGCTAGTGGAGATGATGGAATTCCAGTTGAGCTATTTCNTCACCTTCCAGTCTCAGCTGTTTCTTATTTAATCCCTCTCCTGAGATATTTGAAAGCCAGGATCTTTTCTTTTTTTCTTCTTCTTTTTTCAACATATTTATTTATTTATTTGGCTGCAGCGGGTTGCGGCACATGGGATCTTTCATCGCGGTGCATTCTCTGTTTGCAGCTCTCAGGCTTAGTTACCCTGTGGCATGTGAGACCTTGGTTCCCCCACCAGGGGGTGAATCTGCATCCCCTGCTTTGGAAAGCAGATTCTTAACCGCTGGACCACGAAGGAAGTCCCCAGGCTCTTTTCCTGCCAGGAACCCCTCTCGAATCTTGTCTCTGAGGGCCTGTCACCTCTCTTTTTCCTGGGCTTTAAGTCAGGTCACACCCTGGGTCAGGCTCTGTCGTAAACTCTGCTCTGTAGACCGGCCAACAAGTTAGCTTCTTGCCCCTCTCCCCCTTTCCAAGCACGTTCACCCAAAACTCTCTTTGGGACAATTTTCTGCACCGACCTGGGCCTTAGAGGGTAGAGAATCCAGCCCAGAGTCATTTCTGTGCCTGGGACAAAGACTAACAGAAATGCCCTCTGGGCTACAGCTCCCTGACCCCTCCAACAGGCTGAGCTGGTGGGTACCTAGGAGAAGGGTGTGATCCTCAGGCACCAAATAGCAAGCCAGCACCTGGGGGTTGGGGGAGGGCAGGAGAGGCCCTCTGGGAAGAAAAGATGGGGCCACCCACCAAAGAAGCATGTTCTGGGAATCATTAACTCTTACTGACTCACTGGGCAGGATGTAGGTCTCAGTCCACCATTGTTTTATCGTTTGGGGACATAACTCATATTTCTATTGCATGGTTTTGTGGCTGAGCAAGCTTTCTTGGTTTTGTGATTAAGCAAACCTGCTTTCTTGGGTGATAATTAACTTACAGGATCTCCCATACTTTTTTCTCTATTTACAAGCCCCTACTGCTGCTGCTAAGTAGCTTCAGTCGTNAACTCATATTTCTATTGCATGGTTTTGTGGCTGAGCAAGCTTTCTTGGTTTTGTGATTAAGCAAACCTGCTTTCTTGGGTGATAATTAACTTACAGGATCTCCCATACTTTTTTCTCTATTTACAAGCCCCTACTGCTGCTGCTAAGTAGCTTCAGTCGTGTCCGACTCTGTGCGACCCCACAGACGGCAGCCCACCAGGCTCCCCATCCCTGGGATTCTCCAGGCAAGAACTCTGGAGTGGGTTGCCATTTCCTTCTCCAATGCATGAAAGTGAAAAGTGAAAGGGAAGTCGCTCAGTCATGTCCGACTCTTCGTAACCCCATGGACTGCAGCTTACCAAGCTCCTCAGTCCATAAGATTTTCTAGGCAAGAGTACTGGAGTGGCTTGCCATTGCCTTTCTGTACTTACAAGCCCCTACAGGATTAACTATTTAATCACTTACATTGTCCCTTTATGCTGTTCTATCAAGTGATGAGATAAGAAGAACCAGCTTTATCTGAGCGAGAAACTGGTGCCTAGACAGACCTGCCCCTATTCCAGCTTCTTCACTCTAATAGCTGTGTGACAGTTTCTGAGTGTCAGTTTCCACTTGTGGAAAATGGGCACAATAATACCCATTTAGGGGTTAAATGTGTTTGGCCCAGAGGAGCTCAGCTCATGGCAGGTGCTGCTGTAGCCATCATAAGCAGCAGCATCCTGAGGACCTGTGAGCACCACCAATTCCCTGAGGTGCCCCTGAGGCCTCCTGCCAGGTCTACCTGGCATCCAGGTCTATCCTACCATCTCTGCCAGGCCCGACATGCAGCTGTCTGTTGGCAGGTGACAGCTCCATTGCGGTAGTGATGGGCCTGGCTTGTGAGTCTTCCCCTCCTCATGCCCCTGCTGCTTCTGATAACTTAATTGATCAAGCTGTACCGGCTGTGCCTCTCCAGAATCTCTTCTTGGCTTAACTCTGAAAAGATTAAATAAAAAAAAAAAACCCTGCCCAACATCTCTGTAATTAGGAGTCTGGACTCAGCTCTGAGTCCGGTGACTGTGAGTGAACCAGAGGGAGCTGCAGAGCTTCCCCTGTTGCGAGGTGTCGGAGGAGGAAAGAAAGCAGCTTCAGCCCCAGCCAGGCCACCTTTGGGACAACTTCTTGTCTCCATAGGCATCCCTTTCCCCATTCACAGGAAGCGGATAATTAAACCAGAGTAATGAAGACTCATTCGTTGCTAATTCCTGCAGTAATGAAATGAATTCACTTTCCTACGCAAAGGAAAAGAGAATTTAAAATGTGAAAATAAATAAAACCTCAAATAGTCATATGTGCCAGACACTCTTTTAAGCCTTTTACAAATAATAACTCATTTAAACTTGTCGTTTTGAAGGTGATATTTGGCTGTCAGCTTGGATTTGTAGCTGGAAGCTTTGTAAAGGCAGGCAGTTTGAATCAGAGACAGTTTGTCAATGTTGCAGGCTGTCAAGGGCGTTGCTAAGAGGACGCACTGTATTTAAATTTTGTTTAACTCCTTGCTGGCAGAATAAAAGTTGGACGTGGGAAAGGAGATTTTTTTTTTTTTTTTAATTAAAGAATAGAGTGACAAATTTTTCATTTTTATTAGAAAAGCCAGGGTTGTGATTATGATTTCAGATAAAATTCTTTTAGGCTTGTAAATAAGACAGCCTGCTACTCTCTGGTGGCAGCATGTAAGTATTGCAGGAAAAGTACTCAAGAGGAGGTTATTGTGCAAGCCTGAGTGATGGGAGGTAGAGGGTGGGGGTAGCAGCAAAAACTCAACTGATCTTAATTGATTATTGAAATAAAAAGCATGGAGGGTGAGGGTGGAGAGATGATAAGTAAAACAAGATTGGCCATAGTCTAATGATTACTGAAACTAAAAAACGGTGTGTTTTTTCAAGTAGTTTTAAATAGAAGGAAAACATTTTATAAATACTAAATTCTTTACCCTACTCCATTCTATAATGAGGCCCAGAAATGTTGAAGGGTCTGTCTCCTACTCTCAAGACAGTGATCTGCCCATTTATCCCAGGTGGGTAGGTTCTGATGAATCTACCAGTGGCTTTGCCTTCATCCCCACCTACCTCCCACAGCAGCACAGGGAAGAAGATGGCCCCTGGATGCGCAGAGATTCAGGGCCAGGAGAAAGTGTGGCCTTCCTATCATCCTCCTGGGATCTGCAGCCCCCACGGCCATCCTGTGGTCCTCCCGGCTTCTAGCCCAGTGCTTCATTAGGCTAGGCAGGCGCCACCTCTTTGATGATTTCTTGCCCCATATTTGCTTTCCTGAGTTTAATCAACATTTGCTAAGCCCCTACTCTGTTCCAAGTACTGTGTAGGAAACTTTACGTGTGTTCTCATTCCCTTTTCTGGGGTAAACCCTTTACCCCCATAGGTGAGGAAACGGCTCCCTATCCCAAATTATTATCATTTTTATGACTCTATTCTCCACCAGATGGTGAGTTTCTTGACCTAGGGGCTGTGCTCTTTTTCATCTTTATTTCCACATCTTGTAACAGTAAAGAGTCAATATTTATTGAATGAATGATTAATTATTCAAAGAAGATTATATGACTTACCCAGGTATAATCATACCGTGATAGAATCTGGGTTCAATCCAGCCCAGAGCATCTTTGGCAGCTCCACAGCTTCTCAAACGATACTCAAACACCTCAATTAATAAGAAATTTGTACTAAATGTCTTAACTTGTATCACAGGACCTCTGCAAGATGACTAATCCAAAATGCTGTCGGCTGGTGGGCGAGGGGTCAACATGTGTAGACCCCTTCCCTTGGCTTCCTGGTCCACAAATAGCTACGTGTAGTGGTGTTCTGGACGTGGCTCACGTTGGCTCACCAGAGCTGATTGTGCTGGTCTCCCCCCAGCTCTGTGTTCTGTTACCTCATATAGGCAGCTTGAAGTCAGCCACAGTAGGAGTACTTACTCCATGGTAATTGGCAGATACTGCATATCAAGGTTCTGGTGGGGATTTTTTTCCTCTGCAGACCTGATTGCTGAGCCTTTACAAGCACCCCCACTGACTAGCTTGTAGCTGATAATAGGAAGCTCTGGAGTGAGGTGTGCGTCTCCATGTGCTTATTTCCTGTGGTTGGGAGGCAGGGGGCTGGTACACCTCATGGTTCACAGCTGCACATGTACAGATTGCTACACATCTGTGATGCTGTCAGGAAGTCCATGAAGCTGAAAGAAGAGAACTCTCATCTGCTTTAATTCACTCGTCTCTCACAGAATTGAGTAACACCATGATGAGGAATTGCAGGGCTGGGGAGCATGGGGCTCCTCAGAGCACTTGATGAGTGACAGGCAGTGCCAATTCTTGTTCTTGAGGTGCTCAGGGAATCTCAAGACAGTTTTTGGTGACTATCACTCTCCTTCCTGGATTTGTCCTTCTAGAGTCTTTTTGAAGCTATGTATGTATGTATGTATGTATGTATGTATGTATGTATATATTTGGCTGCACCGGGTTTTGCTGTCACACACAGGATCTTTGATCTTTGTTAAGCATGTGGGATCTCTAGTTGCAGCATGTGTGATCTAGTTCCCTGATCAGGGATTGAACCCGGGTGCCCTGCATTGGTAGTGTAGAGTCTTAGCCATTGGACCACAAGCGGAGTCCACTCAAAGTCTTTCTAAGACTTCCTGGCTGGGGATTATATGCCTGAAATGAAAATCAGGGAGTTGTTGTATCACATAACTGTATCTCATTTAGCTCTAGAAAAGAGCCACCCTATGAGAGAGATATTATCCCCCCATGTACTGAATTGAATCGTTTCTCCCAATGGCCATGTCTACTTGGAGCCAGTGAATGTCACCTTGTTTGGAAATAAGGTCTTTACAAATATCATCAAGTTAGGACGAGCTCATACTGACATGCGTCCCCCAAACGCAGAGCCTAGGAGTCCCACATTCGATTAGCTGCAGGTGCCATCAACCCTACTCATCTTCATTCCTTCCCCATCCCCACCACCACTGCCTTCATTCCAGGCCTCCTAAGCTTGTGTTTGGACCACTGTGGTGACTTTCTAATGATCTCTGCTTCATCTGGTCTCTTCTCACTCAGATCCATCCTATAAGTCAGATCAGGGTCCCTGGACCGCCATCCTCACCATGGCCCTCCTCTGTTCAAAGTCTGCAGTCACTTTCACTAGTCCCAAGGAAGTCTAGATTCTCCTTCTGGAACTTGGAAGTCCTCCATGATCTGGCCCCAACCTCTCTCTCCAGCTTTGATCCTTCTTTGCCCCTTCATTCTCCCTTTGAATATCCAAATATCAAATTGAACTGTTTTTGCTTGTTCACCATTCTTTCCTGTCTTTGTGGGGCTCCACATGTCACTCTTCTATGGATTGACTGGGCTTCTCTCTGGGCCCTCTCACAGCATCATGATAGGACCATGTACATCCTATACAATGTTCATTACTTTTGCTCACTCTCCAATTTCTTTCCTTTTTTCTCTCCTGCAAAGACATCCTGGTGAAGCAATGAAGTCCCAGATTCAATTCTTTGCCCCTTATTCACTGTGGGGATGTGGCAAGTTACTCGATCTCTCTGAGTGCTGGTTCTTCATACATCTGTTCTTCAGCGTGTTGTGGAGATTAAATTAGATCATATGTGTAAGGTTCTCAGCACAGAGAAGACACTTAGGAAATGAGGGCTCCTCTGGATCCCCTAGGACTCAGGATTACTGGGACATGACAAGTCAAGGGCAAGGGCTCTGGGTACACAGCAGAGGTGGGTATGGCATAAGCCCTCTTGGAGGAGGTTGCCATTTACCCCACCATAGACCACCAGAACGTATACAGGACTAGGGAAACAGACTCTTGGAGTGCACAAACAAAACCTTGTGTGCACCAGGACCCAGGAGAAAGGAGCAGTGATGCCACAAGAGACTGACCCAGACTTGCCTGCGAGTGTCCAGGAGTCTCTGGCAGAAGCGTGGGTCGGCAGTGGCTGCTGTGAGGTCGGGGGCACTGAGTGCAGCAGTGCATCCATGGGACCTTTTGAAGGAGGTTGCCATTCTCTCCATTACCTCCACCATAGTGTGGCCAACCAACAGGGAGGGGACACAGCCTCACCCATCAACAGAAAATTGGATTAAAGATTTACTGAGCATGCCCTCCCCCATCAGAACAAGACCCAGTTTCCCCCTCAGTCAGTTCCTCCCATCAGGAAGCTTCCATAAGCCTCTTGTCTTTATCCATCAGAGAGCAACAGAATGAAAACCACAATCACAGAAAACTGATCAAATTGATCATATGGACCACAGCCTTGTCTAACTCAATGAAACTATGAGCCACACTGTGTAGGACCATCAAGATAGACAGGTCATGGTGGAGAGTTCTGACAAGACGTGGTCCTCTGGGGAAGGAAGTGGCAAACCAGTATTCTTGCCTTGAGAACCCCATGAACAGNGAGGAAAGAAAGAAGTGGGTTGGGGTTGAGGAGTGGGATTACAGCATCATTGTCTTTATCTTTGCAGTAGAAAGGTCAGTGACCTGAGAGTTATAAAGTTAAATTTCTGGTGCTTGCTAGTCAGATTTTTACTAAGCAGTGTAACCTTTGTAAAGCCTTCATTTTCTCCGTGTTTCATGGTTTGTTTTTCTCTTCTGAGAAAATTATCTAATTATCTGTCTTGAATAATTAATTTGATGTCTGTGAGAAAAGAAAAATAATAAATGTTAGCAGAGTTTGAAATGGTAATGATAACATAACATATGGAACAGTAATAGCTGTTATCTCACCTGACAGATTCAACTAAAAGAAAAAAATATATTAACAAATGGGTAAGATCTCATCCAAACTTGTGTCATCATCACAAATACTAACTAAAGTAACTTAGTAATTCTTTTAAATTATACTTTCAGTAAATATTTTATTACTTTCCCCTTTTGGTCTGATTTTTTATTAATTTCTCCTCTTCTCTGACTTTACATTCAGATTAATGAAGGAAAATAAATGTTTAAAGAAAACACCCCCAAGTTGTATAAATACTCTTAATATCCAAAAGCAAATAATTATCTAAACCTAATAAATATGATGAATAACAAATCTAAGAAATATAATTTTAGATGAAAATCAAGAGACATCATAAAATATTGATATGTCTGCATTACAGTAATATAAGAATTACAGTTGTATCAATAATACAGATGTTGTATCCATTTGCATAATAATTAAAATCTTTTCACTGCCAAAAGGAGTTAAAGATCTTCTTGATAGAATAACTCAAATGTGTTAATATTTAAAAATAACATATCAAATATATTATTTAGCAATAAATAATTAGGTGCTTTATTATTAGCTAATGACTCTGTCAATGGGAATTCTTAAAGGAATATTTGTCTCTTAAGTAGATTGTTCACTGAATACTGTGTCCATGTTTTTAATCTTTTATACATACTAATTTCTTTCTCATTCTTTTGCCTCTCTTTCAAATACAGTTTCTACAAAACTTTCCAGGTTAACGTGCCCCTTTGCAGAGAACGAATTGTCTACCAGAGATATAATTTTGCTTTAAGGTTCTTCATAGAAAACAAAATCTGAGGGCGGGGCCCTCAGTGGCCACTTCCTAGATAGCATGTCTGTGATATTTGATTCAAATATAAAGAGCAGAGCGGAGATGCAAATCCAGGTCTTTCTCATTCTAGAATTTTCTT
Source organism: Neotragus pygmaeus (assembly GCA_006410875.1). Classification (NCBI taxonomy): domain Eukaryota; kingdom Metazoa; phylum Chordata; class Mammalia; order Artiodactyla; family Bovidae; genus Neotragus; species Neotragus pygmaeus. The sequence continues at coordinate 177,487 of SJYV01050388.1, forward strand.
TTGTTAACCACTGAGTTGCTGCGTGCTTTGTGTTGTGTGCTCAGTCGCTCAGTCATATCCGACTCTTTGCAGCCCCATGCAAAGAGGGCTCCTCTGCCTATGGAGTTTCCCATGCAAGAATACTGGAGCAGGGTGTCATTTCCTACACCAAGGCATTTTGCCAACCCAGGGTACAAACCCACCCACCTTTCTTGCATCTCCTGTATTGGCAGGCAGATTCCCACTGAGCCACCTGGGAAACCCACTGTGCCCTTTAGATGGTGGTATAAAATAGCAAACTAATTGTGGTATCACGCCCTGTGCAATTTCCAAGTTCTGTGCACTTTTCCATGCTGTTCTCAGCCTGGGATGTCTTTTAAAACCCCCTCTACTCCATAAGCTCCCACTTGTTTCGGAAACCGAGTATATAAACCATTCTCTCCAGGAAGCCTCTCCTGGCCCCATTTTTTTTTTAAAGAGATTCACTGAACGTATTTTTACTAAGCACCTACAATGTATACCAGACACAGATCTACACACTGACAGTACAGCGTAAGACAAAGCAGACAAAAATCCCTGCCCTTAGGAAGTTCCTGGAGCTTAAGTTCTGGTAAAATCAAGAGAGAAAAACTAATCCATGGAGAAAATGACTAAGTTATAAACTGAAGAACAATTACTTTGAAAAGTAATGGAAGGGATTCCCTTCATAAGTTTGAGTCAGAAGGAAACAGCAAAATCTGTAAGGAGTCACCAGCCAAAAAAGGACTTTTCTGAGCACCCTGAACCCTGTTAGAAAAAGCAAGGGCTCTCTGTCTCCCTTTTACCACAGTCTTAAGACACACTGCTCTGAGGGGAAGGAAACACAGGACCTTTAAAGTCCATTTTCAAACCAATGGTAGGTCCAACCAGAGTAAAGCAATGGTTGTGCAGTCTATTTCAAAAATCAGGACAATAGTCACTCAGATATGAAACTTTCACCATATGTTTTCACATACCACAAAATATACCTTTGTGTTTTTGTTAACTACAACAGCAATATACTCTAAGTTAGAAAATATACCCTATTTATCTTTTTCCAATAGTAAGTAATCAGTGAGTGCATGCTAAGCCACTTCAGTCATGTTCTACTTTTTATGACCCAATGGACTGTAGCCCATCAAATCTTCTGTCCGTGGGATCCTCTAAGCAAGAATACTGGGATGGGTTGTCATTTCCTCTTCCAGGGGATCTTCTCCACCCAGGGACTGAACTTTGTATCTTATGTCTCCTGCATTGGCAGACATATTCTTTGTTACTAGTGCCACCTGGGAAGCCCAATCACTCAATAAAATTCCATCACTCAGTCATGTCCAACTCTTTGTGACCCCATGAACTGCAGCATGCCAGGCTTCCCTGCCCATCACCAACTCTTGGAGCTTGCTCAAACTCATGTCTATCAAATCAGTGATGCCATCGAACCATCTCATCCTCTGTTGTCCCCTTCTCCTGCCCTCAATCTTTCCCAGCATCAGGATCTTTTCAAATGAGTCAGTTCTCCCCATCAGGTGGCCAAAGTATTGGAGTTTCAGGTTCAACATCAATGCTTCCAATGAATATTCAGGACTGATTTCCTTTAGGATTGACTGGTTTGATATCCTTGCAGTCCAAGGGACNAACCAGTCCATCCTAAAGGAGATCAGTCCTGGGTGTTCATTGGAGGGACTGATGTTGAAAGTGAAACTCATACTTTGGCCACCTGATGTGAAGAGCTGACTCATTTGAAAAGTCCCTGGTGCTGGGAAAGATTGAGGGCAGGAGAAGGGGACGACAGAGTATGAGGTGGTTGGATGGCATCACTGACTTGAGGACATGAGTTTGAGTAAGCTCTGGGAGTTGGTGATGGACAGGGAGGCCTGGTGTGCTGCAGTATGGGGTTGCAAAGAGTTGGACACGATTAAGTGACTGAATTGAACTGATTTTACAGAATGAGTTAAGTTTGCAGCATTTATTTTTCTTTGCCAGCAGAAATGTTTTAAAAATTATATTTATTTAAAAATATTCCATTAAATCCTTACTTTTGCAAAAGAGCTCCAGTGGCATGAGAAGTGCATGAGAAGTGCAGAGAAGTGCATGTTTTTTTAGGGGGAAAAAAATGACGTAAAATAAAAGCGAACCCAAACCTGGTTTCTCCTGTTTTCTTTTGTCAGTTACTAAGAGGAGTATTTAAAAATTCCTCACTATGATTATGGATTTACCTAGTTCTGTTAGATTTTGTTTATACATTTTGAGGTGACACATTTCACATTCGTGTGAAATTGCCTTTGTTTTCCCCATCTTTTTGAAGAACAGTTGTTCTTTGAAACCCAGGTTCTTGACTTCTGTGTTGGCACGTTGAACATATTATTCTGTAATTCATTTCTTTTGAGAAGTTGCTTCTTTGAAGATAATTTCTTTTTGGTTTTGATTTTCAGCAGTTTTACTATGATGTTTCTACCTGTGGTTTTCTTTGCATTTTTCTAGCTTCCTACTTGCAGTGATTCTTGAATCTATGGTTGGATTTTTCTTTTATCGGTTTTAGATATTCTTGGCTATTATCTCTTCAAATATTATTTTAAATCAATTTTTTCATCTCTTTCCTTCTACCCAATAGACCTTTTATATTTTATTATTTCTTAAAATAGTCTGTGTTCTTTTCAATATTTTCTATCCTTTTGTTTCATTTTTTTCAGTCTGGATATTTTTTTCTGACCAAGTGTTTTAATTCTCTATTTTAAGTTTGTGCTGCTGTTAAATTTGTCCATTGAGTTCTTAATTTTAGTTATTTTACTTTCACTTCTGGAATTTCAGGTTGAGTATTAAAATAACTTTCAGTTCTCTACTGGGATTCTGCATCTTGTCATTTAGGTTTTTGAATTTATTAAGCCTATTTGAAAGCCCATGTACAGGGCTGATGTACAGGTATCCTCTGGGTCTCTTTTTTTGTTTTTCTTCTTGTGTCCTTTGATTTCTAGTCAGTTGTAGTTTTTTTTTTTTTCTTCCAACCTGGGTATTTCTGCTAGCTAGATATTATGTATGAAAAATTATGGAAATGGTTTGCGGCTCTGTACCCTGTTATCTTCCTTCAGAGAAGATTTACTTTTGCTCCTACACAAGATAGGAGTAGAGAATCTTAACTCAGTTCGGAATTAACTGTTAAAAGCTGGGCTTTAGTTTGAGAACTCATCTGATTTTGGTTCACCCCAATTCCCAGAGTGTGGTCCTCTGGGAATTCTAACTGAAAGCCTGGAAAATTAAGCAGGACCTCTCCTTGATGGCCTGGTACTCTATAATTTTTGTTTTCCTATTCTTGTGATAAATGCTGAAAGTTCTGTTCAGTTTCTTATACTCTCAGCTACTGTTTTTGAAACAGTGCCTATAGAGGAAAATCCTAGAGGAGAAAAATTATGCCAGCTGTCTAGCACATCTTTCTGGAATTCCATTCTTTCTGAGTTCTTGGCTTCAGGTCCTTAACACCTTTATAATTCTCTGATGTTTTAAAACAGGTACTTTTAACTTGTTTTGTAATGTTTTCTCATGGCTGCACCATTGGTCTAAATAAGCTAGTCTGCCATTGCCAAAAGCAGCAAGCTTCCGTTCTCTGTTTTTGGAAGAAGCAATTAGGTTTGATCTCTGACTGACATTGAGGACATGGTGGATTTCAAGAATATTTGTATTTATACTTCCAAAGGTAGAGTCATGAAAAAGAAAACTCTAAAACCTTATGTACTTTAGTAGTTTTTTCTTCTTTTCAGATCATAATTAGTAAATATTAAAATTGTTAAATATTTTTTATTTATAAAAATAATATCTTACATTAAAGAAAGTTTAGAAACAAATAATCTTTCAGTTTTCACCCTACCACTAGCATTTTTATCATCTTAAAAGAATTTCTTCCCTTTTACTTACCTGTCTAGTTACCTATCTCTTTTAGAGTGTCCACAAGTGACGTAAAGTTCAGTTCTCTTTGTAAAATCAAAGTGTGAAAATCTGGAAGTGTATATAGGGTTAAAAGTTATCTCTTTATTCCCACTTCCACTCTACTTTTTGATTATACTTCTAGATAGTGACTTTTTCTATGCATTTACATACATTTATTCAGTTTTAACCTGACTCCCCCTATCTGTTGTTAACATAAATGTATTTAATGTTAGCTTTTTTTTTTTTCCACTTGGATATCTTTTTTTAGTACATACAGAATTACCTCATTCCTTTTAGCTAGCACCAGAGGGAATAGTTTATAAGCAGCCATCAGAACATTTCTTTAGAAGACAAGAGAGGGCATCAAGCCATAAAATAACGGCAGGCTATTATGAAGAAGAACTAGTTAGAGAACTTGGAAATGATAATAATAAAGAAAAAAATCAGCAGGTGGGTTTGATAGCAGCCTGAAGTTAGCAGTCTAGAGGAGATTATCAAACTGGAAGATCCAGCTAAGAAAATTTTCCTGGATGTAGCACAAAAGGACAAAGAAATATGAGGAATAGTTTAGAGTTTTAGGTAGTGACCTGTGTGAATGATTTGATAATACAAAAAGTCACAAAAGGAACAAATATAGTAAGGATAGGAAGTGTCTTTCTGGTACCGTAGAGCTAGGTCACAGTAGTGATCTTAAGAAACTAATGGGAGGTGAGAAAAAGGAGACAGTTGTGTTCAGGGTCCACAGTACCGCCCCACTTTTGAAAATTTGCTAGAACTCAATATATACTTAGTTGTACTCAGAGCTAAGATTTAGTGCAGCAATGTACTAAGAATATCCAGATCAAAAGGGGAAAAGAGAAGTGGAGTTTTGAGGAGTCCATGTGCAGGCTTCCTTGTGCTCTCTCCTTCCCACAGGGAATCATACAGAGCTCACTCTTGCCACAGCATTGGAAATGCAGCAACGTGTGTGTGATGCTGCTGTCTAGGGAAGCTTGTTAGAGTCTCAGTGCCTAAGGTTTTTATTTATGGTTCATCATGCAGACAGCATGTACCTAGCATGTATCAGTATTCCAGAATCCCAGAAGCAAAGCATTTGTTCAGCCTAAGTTTTATTGTCTGCACAGGTAGTTTAGGCATGATGACCCAGTCTTATCAGTTGACTGAGAACAGTGAAAGTCATTTCCCAGATGCCATCCAGAGGCCCACCTGGCAAGCAGTCCTGTTTTGTTAACTCTTTTCTACACACCGGTGCACACTATTCGAGCAGTTTAATTATGAGCAAAAAGGGAGACTGAGGGTGGTTGCTTGATGCAGACATATTTGGGAAAGGCTTCAAGCATAGTTATTACTTGAGCATAAGGAACTAGTGAAATCAGTGAAGTTGAAAACAACCTGAAATCATAGCGGAAGAAATGGTAGAGCAATTTCTGAGGAGACTGAAGGAAATGGAGTTCATGAGCAGATAGAAGTAGGTCTTTATCAAGAGTAGGGAAATCTCATCCTTTGCACTAAGGCTGTGATTTTTCCTCATTAAATTTCAGTTGCCTATTTCCTTGTGAGTGGGGAAGGCATCCCATCCACAAAGAGAGCTATTATGTAACTAGCCACAGTGGTTATCTGCCCTACTTGATTCTGCTAATGGCTGAATGAGTTAGCCTGAATGGAAGAGGGGCTATAGAAAGAGGCCAGGAGAGCAGTGAGGAAGGATATAAGAGAATTGTTTACACTACCTTATTGGAGAAGGCGATGGCACCCCACTCCAGTCCTTTTGCCTGGAAAATCCCATGGACAGAGAAGCCTGGTAGGCTGCGGTGCATGGGATCACTAAAAGTTGGATACAGCTGAGCGACTTCACTTTTACTTTTCACTTTCATGCATTGGAGAAGGAAATGGCAACCCACTCTAGTGTTCTTGCCTGGAGAATCCCAGGGACGGGGGAGCCTGGTGGGCTTCCGTCTATGGGGTCACACAGAGTCAGATACGACTGAAGTGACTTAGCAGCAGCGGCAGCAGAATGGGACTTGGGCAGTGTGAGAATGAGTGGTTTTCACTTAAGAGAAAAGTGAATGGTTTTCTTGGTGGAGAGCTAGCTTCCAATGAAGACACAGGGTACAGGGTGTTCGTGAAAAAGGTTAAGTTTACAGGGAAGGTTATTTATGAAAAAGAGATTCCAGGGTTTACATTNTACGACTGAAGTGACTTAGCAGCAGCGGCAGCAGAATGGGACTTGGGCAGTGTGAGAATGAGTGGTTTTCACTTAAGAGAAAAGTGAATGGTTTTCTTGGTGGAGAGCTAGCTTCCAATGAAGACACAGGGTACAGGGTGTTCGTGAAAAAGGTTAAGTTTACAGGGAAGGTTATTTATGAAAAAGAGATTCCAGGGTTTACATTGGAAATGTGATTAATGATAAGATGAACCAAGAAGGGGCTCAGAAGCAGTGAGGACAAGACCATCAGAGAGGAAAGGTGACTGGAGAGTTGAATTTTGGGTAATGTCAGTGGTGTGGTTGACAGGCATGACGTGTGGATGTAATTAATTGGCAAGTTCATGGTTAGAAAACTTTGATTTTTCTTTTATGTTAGTCTAGATTGAAGATAATTAACAGAGAGCCAAGAGTGATTAATTCTTTGTACTGAGGCTCAATATTTATTTATTCTGTTCAATTAAAAAATTTAGCTTGTTCAAATGTACTGTTTGTGTTTTTAGGATTAATTTATGCTAATTTGACCTTTGCTTTTCAGAAATTATCATTGATTTTTTGCCTTTGCTTAGGAAATACATGCTCCTAAGTGTAACTGGATACCTTCTTCATGTAAAACTTCTATGCTATTAATACTTTCAGAGTAAAAATGCTTTCTTTTTTTAATTAATATATACAAGATATAATTTTATCAGGATATTGAAGTTATTTGAGTATCTCAGTAACTAAACATGTTGAAAAGATTAAGTTTTCCTTTGAAAATACTCTGTTTAGGTATTGTATTTAATGGAGAAATGATTCTAAAACAGAAACTTCATTGGCTGATAAAGAGAGGTTATGGTATATAATAGGAGGGGAATGGTACTCTTTGATCCTTTGGCTCATGGAACTTTCCTTGAAGGAAAACAAAGTAGATGACATTTTAAATAACTATAAAATATGATTCAGGACTAGGGGCAAAAAGTAGGATCAGTGTCTGCTGGATTGACCTAAGACTCTTCTAGATTTGACCTAGGACTCTTCTAGATGTGACCTAGGACTCTTCTAGATGTATATGTATTAAACATTGCATTCTTTTTTTCCCTTCCCAAATAGTTCAGGTTGCCAAGTCTTTGCCAGAAGATTGATCATTGCAGTTTGCAGACCATATTTTTTATTCCTTAATTATGTTAACAGCTAGAGTTGTTTTATAGATTTTTCTTGAGACTGATGCCAGCCCTCTTATGGGTTGCAAAGTAATTGTGACATGAATCTAGACTATTTTTTTAGTGTCTAAAATTTCCAGCAGTGTTCTTTATTTGATACATAAATTCTCCATCTGCTTCACTTCTCTGTGATATTTTAAAAGTATATTTGTATGAAATACAGTAATACATTTTCTGTAGTTCTGAGTTAAAGGATTTAGATTAAAACTTCAGGGATGATGGAGAAGGAAATGGGAACCCACTCCAGTATTCTTGCCTGGGAAATCCCATAGACAGAGGAGCCTGGCGGGCTATAGTTCATGGGGTTGCAAAAGAGTTGGACATGGCTGAGCGACTGAGCAACAAAAAGTACGAAGTGTTCAATCCTAACTAGTTAGCTGGAAATCATTTAGAAGTTGTGTGGGTCAAAGCAGTGAAGAATGTATGCGTTAGATCTCATTCAGTTAGTAACCTTTGCTGAATCCTGTGTATGTTTGTTAAACAATAAACCAAAAGCTTTTGTATTAAAAAAAATTCAGTGATGAGTAATATTTAGTTTTTATGTTGATACATCCAGTGACTATAGCTTAGCCATTTTGTCTACTGTTATAGTCTTATTCTAGTTTATAAAGGTATACATTGTAGGTGTGTATCTCAAAATCCAAGCTCCATTAGTGACACACTTCCCATCCTCTTCAATGGGAATCATTGGTGAATGGTATAGTTTAGACCTGGGTTCAAATTCTGTTTTTACCATTTGAATAAATTGCATAAAATCTTTATGACTCATTTGTTCATTTATGAAATAAATGTAATACAGTCTGATTTTCAGAATTGTTATAAAGGTTAGAGAAACTGTGAAATGCCAGGTACTTTGCCTGACTGAGTAAATGGTAGGTAAGTTATTATTGCTGTTATGATTCCTGAGTAGTGACCGTGGTTGCTTTGATAGCATGATATAGACACTGGGCTGTATATGTACATTGAAAATCATATGCTGGATTAAGGAAAACTAGTGTACAATCCCAGAGAAGTCTACAGAACCTCCTGTAGCAGACTATTTGTTGCATATATTTACTCAGATTTCTGAAAATAAATGAATCTATCATTCCATCTAGTCTTTGTAGATAGATTTGAACTCTAATGTATTTTTCTTTTCCTTTTATTTTCAGGGTGCTATTTTTTTGGAGGGTGTAACTGTTAAAGGTGTAACTCAAGTAACAACTCAGCCAAAGTTAGGAGAGGTACAGCAGAAGTGTCATCAATTCTGTGGCTGGGAAGGGTAATAAGCATTTTAAATTTTAATTAAAGTTTTAAATAAAATTTATTCTTACTCTACAGTACTTAACATTAATGTAAACAGTGACATAGCTTCTTTGCTCCATGAAGTTTCTGTGTTTACATAGAATTCTTTGTCAAGCAGAAGTTTATCAGATTTTTCTCAAGATAAACAGTGTAATAACTAGATTTTTGAGTCAAAATTAGATGACTCACATGTCTTCTCTAGAGGAATAGAAAATTACTGTTGTTACCTTCTGGTATTTGTTTTGTGGGTTTGATTCTACTGTTGCTGATTAAAGTTTTGGTTGTCCTTATGATTTTATTGAGAAAGAAGAGGTGAAACTTGAATGAGCCTCCCTTTCCAGTTTTTCTGTCATCAGAAACCTAGAAGAATCAGCTTTAAATATACTCTGCCCCTTACCATGACTTGAAGATATTCATAAGACGTTTCATAGCAGAGTATTCAGGAGAGAGTTCACGGCTCCTATCTGTTGCTCTCAGGTCTTGGTCTGTGGTCATTCCTGTTGGTTTTTGCCACCTATGGCAGAAGACTTTAATACAGTTAGAACATGATGAAATAGGGTTATTGTTAAAAATTCCTAATATGAAGAACTTTTGGACTGGTACATACAGATCAATCAACTAGAAATAATTTTAACTGAAAGTTGCAAATGATGATGAAGTGATGTCAGTTTTAGTGTTCTGTTAAACCCTTGCCAGTGTACCTTAATCTCAACCTAAATTTCTCCTGTTCTGTCACTTCTGGGCATCTTTTGAGCAGAAACATGCTAACCCTGCAGAGTTATGCCAAGTTGGCTGTGTCATGATGGAGAAGTATGGGGCCTAGAGCAATGTAAGATAATTAAGGCAAGGCTTCTTCCTGAAATAAAAGATATGTAAATATATATGCTTTACTATTTAGATCANGCAGAAACATGCTAACCCTGCAGAGTTATGCCAAGTTGGCTGTGTCATGATGGAGAAGTATGGGGCCTAGAGCAATGTAAGATAATTAAGGCAAGGCTTCTTCCTGAAATAAAAGATATGTAAATATATATGCTTTACTATTTAGATCATGTATGTTAATATTTAAAAATTAGCCCAATAGTCATAATTCATAGTGGCATTTAGGATCTTGTTAACTCACATTTTAAAATGTCAAGAAAATGATCACATTTTGTTAGCATTCTTGTGAAAGCTGATATTACTCCAACTGATGTTAATTTCATGCTTGGGAGACCATTGTGCTACATGTGTGACTCGTGTGAGATCGGTTTAAGACATGTATTGCTTTGTATGGATACCAGCCATAATAGTGATACAGTGATCTTCGTTAAGGTCTGGATTCCCTGGAGCACAGCCTGTTTCCATGGACAAGCAAAACATTAAGCTTTTGGAGCAGAAGCCATATAAAGTAAGCTGGAAAGCAGATGGTACTCGGTAAGTTAGACTTCTGAAGAAGAAAAGTTATACTAAATAACCCGAATGCTTGAAGAATATTGCTTTGTTGTGAGAGAAGGTTTGTACTTTTGGGAGTGACATGAACAGCAAATAAACTGTTTCATATATTGTATAGTTTTTGTTTTGCTAGTATTCTTAGTTGCCTACTACAGTTATCTCTTTCATTTTTTAAATATTTGGTTTCAGATTAAAATTAAATCTAAGAGTATTTTTTCTTAATAATACTGTACTTTTGGTATGTCTGCTACCCACCACCTTGTCTTTAATGGTTGTTGGGCACTTCTGAAATTAACAGATGTATTATGAGTTTATGATCTAAAAATTACCAAGTCCCCTGATTCATTCTGTATTTTATTCCTTTGATAGTTTTTCTGTTAATCCTTACTAATACTTTTTGTAATTTTATCCACTCTTAAGGTTCTATTCTTATAACAGAGCTTAGCTTCACATTTCATATTCCTAAGTTTAAAAGTATTGATTAGTAAAAAATTTTATGCTTCCTCAATACCAGTTAACTTTTTCTCAGTTGTAATCTATTTTATATGGCTTTGCTATATATGTATTTATTCATTCAGCAAATTTTATACCAGTTTAAATAACTACTTTAACAGATATTAATATAGAAGTCATTTTTTCATAATGGAAATATTTTAGGATAATTAGACTGTATGTAGTATGTGTATGGGCTTCCCCAGCGGCTCAGCAGTAGAAGAATCCACCTGCAATACAGGAGATACAGATTCGATTCCTGGGTCAGGAAGATCCCCCGGAGGAGGGCATGGCAGCCTTCCCCAGTATTATCGTCTGAAGAATCCCATGGACAGAGGAGATTTGGCAGGCTACAGTCAATAGGGTCACAAAGAGTCGGACACAACTGAAGCAACTTAGCATGAACGCACATATATGTGTGTGATATATACACATACATACGGGGCTTCCTTCGTGGCTCAGAAGGTAAAGAGTCTGCCTGCAATGCAGGAGACTGGGGTTTGAAGCCTGACTTGGGAAAATCCCCTGAGAAGGAAATGGCAACCCACTCTAGATACTCTTGCCTGGAAAATCCCATGGACAGAGAAGCCTGGAAGGCTACAGTCCATGGGATTGCAAAGAGTTGGACGTGACTGAGCAACTTCACTTTCACTTTCATATATACATATGTGTATATTTTAGTTTTTCTCCAGGTTTGTTGAGATATAATTTGACATGGCATTAAGGAGGTGTAAGGTGTACAAATTGTTGATTTGGTACACATATATTGCAAAATGTTTACTGCTATGGTGTTAACTAACACTTCTATAACTTTCCATAATCATTTCTTGTCGATGGTGAGAACATTTAAGATCTATCATCTTAGCAATTTTCAAGTATGTAAACACAATAGTACCTATAATCAGCATGTTGTGCATTAGATCATCAAAACCTATTTGTCTTATACCTGGCAGCTTGTACTCTTTGATTAGTATCTCCTTATTTTTCCCACCCTCTCATCCCTTGGTAACTACCACTCCAGTTTCGGTTTCTGTGAGTTTGGCTTTTTTAGATTCCACATATAAGTGACATCTTACAGTATTTGTCTTTTTCTGCCTTATTCCACTTAACTGATGTTCTCAAGTTCCATGTTGTCACAAGTGGCAGGGTTTTCTTTTTTCTCATGGCTGAATAATATTCCATTGTGTGTGTGTGTGTGTGTGTATAATATACATTATATATATATATATATATACTTACATGCATCATTTTTATTCATCTGTTGGTGGATAGGTTATTTTCATATCTTGCCTATTATGAATAATGCTGCAGTAAAAATGGGAAAGAAAATAATCTCTTTAAGATCCTGTTTTCATATTTTAGTTTTTAAAGATTATTTTGAAGATGATATAAGTTGCATTTGATTTTTATGACAGTTTTTGCATGTCAAAATGATAATTATATCTTATCATACTGTCTTCATCTACATTTAACTTTGTGGTGACCTTAAAAGATACCTATGGATATATGGATTGGATATAACCTGATTTTACTGTTAATATTTTTATAACTACTATTGTAATGCCAATAATGAAGTAAAAGAAAATAACTCAAAGTTTATTTGCCATAAGAAGTATGTAATGCTATGGGAATATTTTGTATAGAAAGCAAAAGTCTTTTAATGAATTGATAACCATAATGAAAGCAAACCTTACGAGAACTGAGACTTTTGTCTTTCTAACCACTGTGTCCTCAGTGCCTAGAATAGTGCCTGGCATGTGATGGGCACTCAGTAAATGTTTATTGGATCAATTAATCATTGAAAAGCTGTCTTCGCATGAAAGTTATGGGAACATTTGTGATGGTTGTGAAATTTTTGAGATTTTAAATGTGACAACTCTCTGTCACATTAATTTCCAAACAAAAATGTAAACCATTTAGTCAAAAGCAGCAGTAGCAGCAGCATATTTCAAAGAACATGACACATAGGGTAGGATAAAGCTAGATGACCCTAAGAAAATGTTTGGATTCATATACGATAAAGGCAACCTATTACCCAATAGATTTGCTGTAAAAGGATTAAATAAAGTAATTCCAAACAATTAGCATACAGTGGACACTCCGTAAAAGATAGCTACTGATATTCTCACACATACTTCTAATGTATGTGTATTATATGTGTGTGTGTGTATATATATGTATATGTAATACACATATATATTATAAGCATTCTTGCTTTAAGAAAAATTGAATACACAATTCATTGTAGTTATTGCTTAACTTCTGGTTTTGAGTTTTTATATAAGCAATTCACTAAATGTATACATTTGAAATGTAAATTGTAATTTTTTTTTTNACACATATATATTATAAGCATTCTTGCTTTAAGAAAAATTGAATACACAATTCATTGTAGTTATTGCTTAACTTCTGGTTTTGAGTTTTTATATAAGCAATTCACTAAATGTATACATTTGAAATGTAAATTGTAATTTTTTTTTTTCTCATAAAAATGTCCTATGGCTTTGTTTTAATTGAGTGCTAGATATGTAGTCATGCTATACTTGTCCAGACAAATACTTGGTGACTTGTAGAAATAGCTGTTATATAGATAAACTATTTAAAATATGTTCAGGGAGCTTCTGAACATAGTTACTGCTCTAATGGTTTTTATACAGAACAGTGTAATTACCCAGGAAGTTAGTAACTTGCTTGGATCCTTTGATATGTTATCTCGTTAATAATGTTTGTAGCAGATGTTTATTCCAGTGAGTGGAACTGAATGTTAAAATAGGAATAGTGTGGATAGGATAATGAGATGCTACACTAGAAAAGTTTTATATACTGAGAAGAATATTAAAGAGGTTTTAGATATCTCTGGAATAATTTTCAATGAGCTACAAACAGGTGATGTTTTATGCTGTTTAGGAACAGAATGAGTAAATCGAATTATTAACAATTCAGTGATGTTACACTGCTATAATTTAGATTTGTTCACTTAGCTGGTTTTTAGTTCCTCTTGAGGGAAGATATCAGAGCAGATAAATTTCTGTTTAGCCCTAATTTTCTTTTGATCACAAAGTAAGTAGTTTTTTTTCTGATATATAACAACTTTGACTGAATATTGCATTTAATAAGAATTTACTTCCTGTCTTATTTCCTAATAAGTATTAATTAGGGCCATAAACATTGTATCTAATATTTAGAAACTCACTTGTAAATAAAGCTATGTCTGGAAAGGATTTTTAATTTGTTAACTCTTCTAGGGAGATTTAGTTTGTGGTGATAACTTTCCTTCCAAGGAGCAAGCGTCTTTTAATTTCATGGCTGCAGTCACCATCCACAGTGATTTTAGAGCCCAGAAAAATAAAGTCAGCTACTGTTTTCACTGTTTCCCAGTCTATTTGCCATGAAGTGATGGGACTGGATACCATGATCTTCGTTTTATGAATGTTGAGCTTTAAGCCAACTTTTTCACTCTCGTCTTTCACTTTCATCAAGAGGCTTTTTAGTTCCTCTTCACTTTCTGCNTAGGTTGGTCATAACTTTTCTTCCAAGGGGTAAGCGTCTTCTAATTTCATGGCTGCAGTCACCATCTACAGTGATTTTGGAGCCCAAAAATATAAAGTCTGACACTGTTTCCACTGTTTCCCCATCTATTTCCCATGAAGTGATGGGACCGGATGCCATGATCTTGGTTTTCTGAATGTTGAGCTTTAAGCCAACTTTTTCACTCTCCTCTTTCACTTTCATCAGGAGGCTTTTTAGCTCCTCTTCACTTTCTGCCATAAGGGTGGTGTCATCTGCAAGTATTTCTTAATTCTTTTATTTTTTAATTAATTGATTATTTTGGGGCATACTAAGCGGCATGTGGGATCCTAATCCCCAACCAGGGATTGAACCACACCCTCTACATTGGAAGGTGGAGTCTTAACTAGTGGACTGCTAGGGGTGACCCAGTATTTCTTAACTCTTGTAAGATGTAAACTTTAGAGTTCCAGGTCTTCCATCTGCTTCTTTATATTAGCTCTAACTTTAATATTTTCAACTCTGTTTACATTTACATGCTGTTTGTTAAACATAGGTTTTTGTTTTTTTGTTTTCTGTCAAGATTGATTTAAATGGTAAAAAAGACTAAACATTTTTTTCTTACTGAACTGTTGTTTAGATTAGTGGAAAGGAATATATTTCCTTTTTTATGACGTGAGAAGAAATCACTCTGATATTTCTAACACATAGGGACTTACTACATAGAATTGATTACAAAGACATTGTGAGAACAAGAAAGCAAAAGGGTGAGAGAGGTTCAGCGAGCTGCTACTGCCTCTGGTGGGAGCCTGGTTGGCACTTGCTGCCCAGAAGCAGGAGAGGTACTGCCTGTGTGGCTGCTGCTGCTGGGGCCGCTCACCACTGCGCGCCAGCAGCCACTCCCTGGGGTTTGTACCCCAAAGAGCCCTGCTGTCATCTTGTGGCTGCTGCCTTCAGTGCATCTGAGATGCTGACAGAAACAGATCAATAGGTTTTTTTCCCTTCCCCTTTTTTCCAGTCTCCTTCCAGGGAGTTGGCAAAGGAATCGGGGTAGGGTCACCTGCTTACCTCTCAACCAAGATCCATTGAGAGCAAGTGCTAGGATGGAGCTGACCACTAAAGACAGCCACCATGCCCAGAGTTCAAAATCATGCCTTCTCTGCCACTTCAAGTAGAATGTTCTTTTTGTCAAGTTTAAATAGGTTCTTTTTTACTCTAGTCATTGCCTTTACCCTATAATTAAGTTTTTTCAAAGTTTTACTCATTTTATTTCTTCTTTGAATTATTTTTTGTTATTCCAAGGACTTTTTTCTCTTTTATAGCCTTCTGTGATTTTTGGCCTGTGTATAAAGCTCTATTCCCAACTTTTATCCTGGTTGGATCTAGCTTTCTGGATTCCATGTTTTTTTTCCCTCCCTCTCTTCCCATCATTTCTTTTTAAATTCAGGTATATTCTCTTATTTTGCAGGAGTACCTCCTTCAGTCACTTCCTAAGAAAGTTATATATAAGAAGTAACCTATAAGGATGCTTAGGTGTATGAAAATGCTGTTCCTCTGGTACTGAGCTTAGTAATTTGGCTGTGTATAAAATTTTAGATTAGAAATGATTTTCCCTCAGAATAACAAAAACCTTAACTTCTATTAACCTGTGCCACTGATTAAAGTTGTGTTATCATTCTAATTCTAGTGCCGTGTACGTGGTTTGCTCCTGGAAACTTTCAGAATTTTCTCTTTGTTCTTGTCCTGAAGTTTTTCAGTGGACCAGTGGATGACTGATTATGTGGGTCTACACTACCCTCCTTCCCCCCTGACCTCCACCCTTTCCATTCATTGGCACCTGGTAATCACTTGAATCTGAAAACCTGAGTTCTTCCATTCAGGGTAATTTTATCTCTCCTATTCTATTTCCTCCTTTTTTCCCTTCTGTTTTCCCCCTTTAGACCTACTATTGGTTGTTATACTGCCTAGATTCTTTTTCTTCTCTAATCTTTTCTGTCATACTTTTCATCTGCTGGTCTCTTTTTTCAGCTTTCTGATAGGCTTTCTCATTTTTTCTTCCTATACTTCTAATAATTACTAATTTCAATAGTTATGCTTTTAAATTTCAAGAGCATATGTATTCTTACTGTCTGCTTATACCGTTCTATGCCAACCTGTTCTTAATTTATAGACATGATACCATTTTGAATTTCTTATGGGAATACTAACTGGAAGGCATAGAGTTACTCTATTTCGAATCATCTTTCTTCATGTTTCTGGTTTTCTTGAAATGTACAGTGATCCTTGGTTGGCTGCATTTGAAAAGGAGGCAGAAAAACTGCCTGAAAGAAATTTTGTGAAAGTGGGCTGGGTTTGTCATGTTGACAGCTTTGCTTCATAATAAGCAGTTTGTGCTTGGAGGACCTTCAGTCCTACTGTGTGGAGAAGTCTTTGCTTCTGGGCACCTTCTGGGTAACCATGTGGTAGTTGCGTTACCTCAGGGTTTGGTTCAGTTTTTTAAAAGAAGGGCTTTCTAGTTTTATTGATTGATTGCTTAGGAAATGGATAACTAGTATGTCTTTTCTGTGAGTTGTGGGATTTAATTGTTTACATAATTAAAAATAACCAATTTCTTCTCTTTTCTGTCCATACTGTTACTCTTGTTAGTTGATGTTTCTGGGTCTGAATCTTTCTTCTCTGGGATTTTGTGAAACAGTCAGCTTCTTTTGTGGTCACTGTGCTTCAGCATTTCTCCATCTGTTTCTTGTCTAGCAGAAGTGTATTGTAGTAGCTCATCTGCTGATAGTCTTCCTTCCTTTCCTTCATTGTCTTCACTGATGTTTGTTATATTAGTTATCTCTTACCACCTGACAGATTATCTCAAGATTGTTGTTAGTCGCCAAGTCCTGTTGGACTCTTTGCGACCCCATGGACTGCAGCACACCAGGCTTCCCTATCCTTCACTATCTCTTAGAGTTTGCTCAAACTCATTTCTTTGAGTCGGTGATGCCATCCAATCATCTCATCCTCCAGCCCTCAATTTTTCCCATCATCAGGGTCTTTGCAGTGAGTCGCCTCTGATTACCTCAAGATTACCCTCCAAATTTAGCAGCGTAAAACAACAAACATTTAATATCTAATGGTTCTGGGGAGTGGTTTAATTGGGTGGTTCTAGCCCACTGTCTCTAATGGGGTTGCTGTGAAGCTGTTGGCCAGGATTGCTGTCATCTCGAGGCTCCACTTCCAGGCTTACTCGTGGTTGATAGCAGCCTCAGTTCTTTGCTGATTGTTGGCCTGGAGCCTTCATCCCTTGCCTTGTGGGCCTGTCCGTAGACTGGGTGGGGAGGAAAAACTTCTTGCACCTGCTTGTGTTTAGTGTTTGGGAGTCTGGATTAAACTGGGGAAAGAAGAGTAAAAACAAAGTTTATTCGTATGCCTATGGGAGTGCACAAAATAAGTGACTCGCTAAATGACTAAAGTTAGTAAAGTTCTTCTAAGGGAAGAACAGATGGGTTTCTTTAGGAAAACCTGTTTTTAGGATAGCAACAGGAGATAAGAAAGCTGATGATAATCTTTGTTATGCTAGCCTGATTTGGTCTTTTCCATCTTCCTCATGGCTGTAAAACTCCCCCAGAGAGGGGATTTAAGATAATTTCACTCTCAATGTGCTTTCTGGAACTGAATATGCTCCAAAGAGGCAATTTATGGAAACCTCATTTCCAGAAGTTTCTGCTTCGGTGGGAAGGCTTCTTTCAGCATCTCTTGAATCTCAAATGTCTTCAGTTTAAAGTAATCTTCATACTAACTCTGGAGTTCTGTGTGTCCTTAAATAGTTCCCTGAACATCCTTACTACATGGCAGCCAGCCTCCCCCAGATCAAGTGATCCAAGAAATTCCAAGATATTTAAGATAGAAGTAGCAATCTTTTTATAATCTAAGATATCCTCATTATAATGAACTATGTATATCCTCCAGAATGCATTTGTGGTAAGAGACTCAAATTTTTTAAAGTAAATTAGTAAATATTTTATAGCGTTATCTCCAGTGATTTAAGGACCATATTTTGAACTAGTTTATTTTAATGATTTATTATACAGATTTATCACCAAAGTATTTTTTTTCCAGTTACTTTTGGTTTAGTTTTGGCATTTTATGATTACACTAGAGGGCAGCAGAGGACCAGCTTTAATACAGGCTTATTTTGTGATGCAGTACCCAATGCATTGTGCATCTAATACATCCAGAAATATTAGTTTGGGATTACTAAGAATTTAGTAAGGATTAGGGGATCATGTATACAGCAGTATTGAAAGCATAGAGTTTTGATAATGTTGCTGTGTTCCTTAATGTTGCCATGTTCAAATTCAGGTATTTAAATTATTATATTTGTAGATGACTCTGTAGTATCATTTTGGAACTGTTTTTGTAAAAACCGTTTAGCCACATTAAAGTCCCTGATGATGTTTTGTTTGATTCAGGAAACAGATATTTTTATGTTGGAATCTCCAAAAGTGAAAGGATGATTTGAAGATTCTATTTTGTCCCATATGGGTTTTACTGTCAGTTGTTTGTGTTGGGAGCAAAGGAGTCTATAGAAAAACTCAGTGTTGAAATGTAGCTCTTCTATTTTAGATGGTGAAATTAATGTTCCAAAGGGTAGAACAGTTGTTGGACTTGTACATAGCATGTGAAGAGTAGTGGTTTTGATATTTGTGCTCCAGTTATATTTTGGGAAAGAAATTTCTATATCTCTGTGCTTTTCTTTTTTAGAAATCATGTATCATAAAGTATCTTTACTTTCTTTAGGAACTATATTCAGTGTTTGCATGTTAATGGTAATCTGGTTCCCTTGAGGCAGTGGTATCTGTGAACTAGGCCAAGAAATTGAAAGTGAATAATTCTGACAGCTCTTTTTTAAATTGTGAGATCTGGTTTGAGGATTTTATATGCAGCCCATCTCTGTACAGTATGTTCCTGGCTTTCAGCCCAGCTCTGCTGGTTGCTGCTGTTTTTGCTGGCAGGTAAGCTTTTTTGGACACGTTTTATTTTTTAACGTCTTAGACGTTAGGAAATTTAATTTTGAAAATATTTTTGCATGGGCAAAGAACTAAATTGTCTATCTGTGAATTATTTAAAATGGGCTTTGAGTCTCTTAAATGTTATATTAACCTGATAAAATGTAACCTACTGGCTAGAAGTACAAAATACAGTATTGGTCTGGCCTTGGTAGTTGCCTTAGTATAGCGAGTCCATATTATATTTATTTTTGTAGTCTCAGTGTTTAGCTACAATATTTAGCTATTGTTGCATCTAAAATTTTTCCTGGTACTTTTATGTGAACATAAACAAAGACCAGTGGAAGCAAGTTGATTTCTAATAGTGTGGTCCCCTGGTGGTTCAGAGGGTAAAGCATCTGCCTGCAATGCAGGAGGTCTGGGTTCGATCCCTGGGTTAGGAAGATCACCTGGAGAAGGAAATGGCAACCCACTCCAGTATTCTTGCCTGGAGAATTCTGTGGACAGAGGAGCCTGGTAGGCTACAGTCCACGGGGTCACAAAGAGTCAGACATGACTGAGCAATTTCACTTCATATATACTAGTGTGGTCCCTTAAACATTTTGTACTATTATAATAGTGAAAGTGATCATTACTCAGTCATGTCCAACTCTCTGCAATCGCATGAACTGTAGCTCACCAGGCTCCTTTGTCCATGGAATTCTCCAGGCAAGAAAGCTGGAGTGGGTTGCCATTCCCTTTTCTAGGGGATCTCCCTGACACAAGGATTGAACCCGGGTCTCCCACATTGCAGGCAGACTCTTTCCCATCTGAGCCACCAGGGAAGGGTCTGCTATTAATAATAGATAAGGAAATTAAAAGTCATTTAAAGAATTTGGTGCACTTAGATATAATTTTATATACTTAATTTTTATATGTGCATGAAGCAGTATTAAATAAAATGGTGCATCAGCATATTATACATCTTCTACATGTGTTTTTATTTTTTCTTAAAAATAATCTTAGTGGTGCTATTCATCTATTAAACATTTAAAACAATGGGATTTTTAAAGTAAAATATGTATAATAAAGTATAATGTCTGTTAACAGTAAAATTATTTCAAGTTTCTTGTAGGTTAGGTCTTTTTTTTTCCCTTTCACTAAAATAGTTAAGAAAAAGATTCATTATTCTAGTATAAATTATACACACAAAAAAGGTATTGCTTGTTTTATAGAAAATTTTTAATTTTTGGCAAGGAGGTGGCCAAAGTACTGGAGTTTCAGTTTTAGCATCATTCCTTCCAAAGAACACCCAGGGCTGATCTCCTTTAGAATGGACTGGTTGGAAACTAGACTACCTGGGTTCAAATCCTGAGGTTTCCATGCTTATTAGCCATGTGACCCTAGGAAAGTTATATAACCCCTCTGCCTTCCAACTTGCCCATCTGAAAAATTGAGATAGCAATAATAATTACTTCCTAGATGTTGTGGGATTAAGTAATTTCATCTAAAGCACTTGGAATAATGTTTAACACGTAGGAAGTGCTTGGTAAGTGTTAATAGTTGCACATTCTACCAAATTAATAGATTCATTAAAATAAACCAAACTCTGACTTTCTGAAGAGGAATTCCATTGTCATGGTAAAATTCTATTTTAAAAATTTGAACCTATTTAAAAAAAGAAAACTTAAGATGTGGTTCATGCCCTTAAATGGTTGAAAATCTAATTGCGATGTTAAAATGGGAATACATGAGAGAACAAGATGAAATATAATTGCCTATAAATGACATGACATAGATTCTAGAACGTGGGAGTTCTTAGGAGGAGGATGACTAGTGAAGAGTGAGTAACATGGGCAAGGGGAATAGCGCAAAGGATGTCACGAGGTGGAGGCAGCCTGCCTGAGCGCGACTGGTTCTGGCCATCAGGCAGTAAGGTGTTTAGGCTACAGGAAGAAAATTATTATACTGGTAACCTCTTAAATCCTTAGTTTATATTTTTAAACATGTCAGAGTTTTAATGATTGCTGAACCATGAGTCTGTGATTTAAATTTTGACTATTATACCAACTCCTACTTCTTAAGTTATTCTTAAGAAGTTGTAAGGTGGGAGTTCCCTTATCTCAATCTTCTTGAATTTTAAGGTCACCTGGGATTGCTCCATCAGTTGGTTAGCCCGGTGGCCTTTGAGATACTTAAAAGATCTATTTTTTGAAATATGTATGATATGGACAGAGAGCACTCTATAGAGACACAGAAGGCAGGGAAGCGAACACTTGAAGAATAGTTGCTGTTGAAGGAGAAGCAGCCAGCCTCCTTCTGTGGCTGAAGGAAGAAAAGCCAGAGAGCTAGTGCTGCCAAGACCCCTCAAGGGTTCTGGCAGAAGGCACAGGGAGACCCTGTAGCAACACTTTATTTCCCACTTTCAGTTATAATTCAAGGACTGTTAGGTGAACCTTTTTGGAGTCTTTTGTGAAAACTTTTACTGAAAGTAGGTTATATTGGCATTTATTCAGCTAGTCTAGGCAACTGTGAGTTTCAAAAGTTGCCTAAGGTAGGGGCTTCCCTGGTGGCTCAGTGGTAAAGAATCCACTTATAATGCAGGAGCTGCAGGAGATGCAGGTTAGATCCCTGGGGCAGGAAGATTCCCTAGAGAAGGAAACGGCAACCCACTGTAATATTCTTGCCTGAAGAATTGTGTGGACAGAGAAGCCTGGCTGGCTACAGTCCATGGGGTCAAATCCAAAAAAAAAAAAAAAAAAGTTCCTTAACGTAAAATGTGAAAACGAGAAGATTATAATTGGAACTAACTTGTGATCTTGCTTAATTATTTTTTTCTCTTCTCTTTTGAATCCTCTCTGCTCTTTTTACCCTAGTCAGCAGCCAAACAAGAATATTTCTGTGACTAAGAGAGGAAAAATCTACTGAATATAACTTTTGAACATGCGTTTTAGTGGAAGTTNAACTTGTGATCTTGCTTAATTATTTTTTTCTCTTCTCTTTTGAATCCTCTCTGCTCTTTTTACCCTAGTCAGCAGCCAAACAAGAATATTTCTGTGACTAAGAGAGGAAAAATCTACTGAATATAACTTTTGAACATGCGTTTTAGTGGAAGTTCTTCTTTTGCATGTTTATAAGAATTATATCTATATCTATCTATCTATATCTATATATATATATGGAGAAGGAAATGGCAATCTACTCCAATATTCTTGCCTGGAGAATTCTGTGGACAGTGGAGACTGGAGGGCTGCTGTCCATAGGGTCACACAGAGTCGGATATGACTGAAGCAGCTTAGCATGCATGAATGCATTGGAGAAGGAAATGGCAACCCACTCGAATCCCAGGGACACAGGAGCCTGGTGGGCTGCCGTCTGTGGGGTCGCACAGATTCGGACATGACTGAAGTGACTTAGCAGCAGCAGCATACATATATATATAAATATATACATGTGTATGTGTGTGCATGCTCATTGCTCAATTGAATCTGACTCTGTGATCCCATGGACTGTAGCCTGCCAGACTCCTCTGTCCATGGGGGTTCTCCAGGCAAGAAGAATGGAGTAGGTTGCCATTTCCTTCTCCAGGGCATCTTCCCGACTCAGGGATTAAACTTGTCTCCTGCATCTCCTGCACTGGCAGGTGGATTCTTTACCATTGAGCCACCAGGGAAGCCCCATACATGTATATTATACATATGTATAATGTATATATGTATATGTATACATATATACATGTATATATCTGTATCCATATATATTTTAATTTGGACACACAGTTCAGCTTGTAGGATCTTAGTTCCCCCACCAGGGGTTGAACCCATTCTCTTGGCAGTGAAAGTGTGGAGTCCTAATCCCTGATAGCCAGGGAATTCCCTCAAGTATAATTTTGTTTAAATTATCCTTTTACTAATTTTTATTTAATGTGCTAGACTGGGACAAAAATATGATAGTTTTTCCATTATGTACAATAGCTTTGGAGTTACCTTGTGTTTACTTATATATACCATTTTTGTTAGTAAATCTTAAGAAGCTGTTTCGATACATTGGCATATTTTAGGCTCAGGTTTGTTTTTATCATCTTAGTGTTTAGAAAACAGTTTCCTAGGCAGATTGAGACATGCACCTGACACAGGCTCTTTTATTTGAGGTTTTTGAGTTACTGCTCACTCAGGTAGTGTAGCTTCTGGTTTTACAAAATTTTCTTGGGTTATAACTCTTCATGGAAAAATGAAAAGGAGCTGTTTACTGTAGTTGTTGTCTCCCTTTGTGTAAGTACACTTAAAAGCTTGAGTTTGAGGGCTGTGAATAACCTTCACAGGTAGTTACCAAGGGTTATTTTTCTACCAGTTCAAAATTTCTGGTTCACTTACCTTTTTCCTCTTTATTCAGAAGAGATGTCCTCTTCTTTCCTGCCTACAGGAAATGAATCCTTCCTTTCTTACCCAGTCTTTGTTTATCAGTGATCTCAACTCTTGTTTGGATTGTGTAAAGTAATAGTCGTTGTATTAATAATTATATCCTGCCTTAATTCGGTACTTATTGTGTGCCTTGGACATAATGTAGCAGCAGTAACTTAAGTTTTATTACCATGTAACAGGTATATACAGTTCTTTATCCTTCATGTATTAACTTATTTAAAAAATTTTTTTATGGTGGTAAAATACACATAATGTAAAATTTACCACTTTATTATATAGTATATAGTTCAGTGGTGTTAAATACATTCATAATGTTTGCACACATCTCTGCCACTCATGATCAGAACTCTTTCCATCTTGTAGAACTAAAAGTCTATACCCATTAAGTGATAATTTTCCATTCCCCTGGTATCCACCCATTCTACTTTTGATCTTTCTGATTTTTTTTTTTTTAACTAATCTAGGTACCTCAAAGAGGTGGAATCATGCTGTAGTTTATCTTTTTGTGACTGGCTTATTTCACTTAGCATAATGTCCTCAAGGTTCATTTGTATTATAGCATATTTCAGAAATTTTCTCCTTTTCTTGGGCAGAATAACATTCTATTTAATATATATGTCGTTTTGCTTATCCTTTTATCTGTCAGTGGACACTTGCCTTGCTTGTATACTGTTGCTGGTTTGGACAATGCTACTTTGAGCACCGGGGTACTAACTCATTTAATTCTTATAGTCACATTAGGAGGTGGAAATTTTTAATGAGGAAACTGGATTTTAGAGTAATCAAGTGATTTGTGTAAAATCACACAGCTAGAAAGAGCCTGTCTGGAATGTCTTAACCTCCACAGTGGCCTCCCACATATCTTTCTATGTAGGGGCCTTCTGTTCTGCCTATGGATATCTTCACTCCTATTTGCTATAGCTCAGTCGTGCCCGACTCTTTGGGACCCCATGGACTGCAGTCCACCAGGCTCCTCTGTCCATGAGATTTTCCAGGCAAGGATACTGTAGTGGGTTGCCATTTCCTTCTCTAGGATATATATATATCTTGCCTAGAAAATCCCATGGACGGAGGAGCCTGGTGTTCATNCTTTGGGACCCCATGGACTGCAGTCCACCAGGCTCCTCTGTCCATGAGATTTTCCAGGCAAGGATACTGTAGTGGGTTGCCATTTCCTTCTCTAGGATATATATATATCTTGCCTAGAAAATCCCATGGACGGAGGAGCCTGGTGTTCATGGGGTCGCAAAGAGTTAGACACGACTGAGCGACTTCACTTTCACTTTCACATTTAATGAATGGCTTGTAATAAAATACTTTTAATACTACTAATATTCACTAGTGAATAACACATTGTATATTATTTTATGTTTTTTAATATTTGTTGCATTTTAGCTTAAATGAGCTCAATTAAAGTTGAGACTCCTTCAAGTGAATTTTCAGGCATCTACTTGCTCCTGCTGTATGCTTTCTTTTCTACCAGAGGTGAGACATACTAGATTTACAAGTTTTAGAAAACTTGGGAAGGATAGAGCGAGTTGAATAGGACCTTTTGTTTAGAGTATGAGAGATTCCATGAAAGGAAGTTTTGAGTAAGAGTTTGAATATTATGTATTTTAGGACAAGATGTAGTTTTATAGAAACGAAAGCTTGGCAGTAGGCATGTATGTATTTCTGAGCAGTGGAGGATGGCAAAATGAAAAGGGGTAGGGCAGTTATAGTTCTGAAATTAAAGCATATACTTTTGGGTTGGACTTTTATAATCATTTTATAATATTTGTTGGGATTTTTGGTTCCAGATGCCTGCCTATTTTTTAGCAGTCTAGTTGGCAAACACTGATTGAGAGTCTGGTGTTACAGGCTATGAAACTGGAATTTTCTTTCCAAAGCCTGTAATAATAGCATTGGTACCACTCATACTTAATGAAAACTAAGTAAGAAAATTAAAAATTTAAATTTTGGGGTGGTTTGGAACAAAAAGTTTACTCTAAATCTTATTAAAAACTTGATTATTTGTATTATGTGTCATTAATTCTGTGAAATGGGAGGGAAGAATCCAGAAACTGATACTGGGCCCTATGCCTGCCAGATTCTTTTGCAGTGTTGAGTTTTAAGCTTTGCGTAAGACTAAGTCTTGCTAGTTGAAGGAGGNGACCGAGGATGAGATGGCTGGATGGCATCACGGACTCGATGGACATGAGTCTGAGTGAACTCCGAGAGATGGTGATGAACAGGGAGGCTTGGGGTGCTGTGATTCATGGGGTCGCAAAGATTCGGACACGACTGAGCGACTGAACTGAACTGAACTTGCTCTGTTTGGTTGTGTGGTTTATCTGTCTGCCACACCTTCACTATTTTTCTTTGGAGGGAAAAGGAACTTTACATCTTTCTTATGGCTTACCACAACTTTTAAGTCTCTTTTCTACCGAGATACTACTCATGTTCTTTAATATTTCTTCACTTTTTTCAACATTAAACCTTTTTCACGAGGTAGATTAAATTATATCTGACTAATAGTCTCTGGAATTTGTATGAGAATGCTTTCTGTCTTAAGATGAAATTTCCTTCTCTAGTTTGGAGTTGTATTAGCAGGTAGATATTGGAAGACTAGGGAGTAGCTTGTGAACATGTTTGTTTAAACTCTCAGTGATAGAAATACCCTCATGAAAACCACATGCATAAAATGTGTATTTATTTGTTTATCAGAGGGAGTACCACTTTCTAAGTGACCTGAATGCTTATTGCCCCTATCTCATGTGCTTTTAAAAACATTTACCAGTTTTATATTGGCTTGTGCTGGCCAGAAGATGGACGACTATGATTGGAAAATGAGATGGTTTGAATTAGTCACTTGTGAGGTGTAGTTTTAAGTGCTTAGAAGGTTCAGGATGTGACCTAGAGAGAATGAGAGTTTGAGGTTGTGTGGAAAAGAGCAGTGGACATAAGATCAAAGAAAGTTTTCGATGGGGCCTGATGAGTGTTGGTAGCAGTCCAGGTTGAGAGGATGACTGGGCCAGGTACTAAAGATTAAGAAAGAAGGAAAGAAACTCATGTAGTTGGTTGAGACTGAGTAGCAAACAGAGACTGAACAGAGAGTAAGTATAGTCACAGAGTTACCTGTACTGCATACTCTGTGAGGCTACCAGTACATTTTCATTCCTGCGGCACTGTGGTTATTAAAATACTTTACATGTATTTGTAAACTTTTTAATGTATTTGTGTGTGCGCGTGTGCATGTGCACACACACACCCCTTGTGGTTGACAGAGCCACTGCATAAGATTAGAAATATTGTTCACTGCACGTCTTCTGGGTGCGCCATTCTTGTCCTGGTTGATGTGACAGGCATCCCTGGAGTTGTGCTGTCCATAATCTGCATCACCAACACCACAGCTGTGGTACTTAGTTCATGGGAACAACAAGAGCATTTATTTTGATTTTTGTTGCTTTCATTTTATCTAAGTTACATTTTTTTTTAGCATTGTGATTCATAAAATAAAAGGAAGAGAAAGACTCTTAAGTTATAGTGTTTGCCAAAGTTTAGTGTAGTTTTTCACTCCTGCCATGTGCTGTGCCAAAGAGTGCAGGCAGTGCTTAGAAGATCAAGGAGAAGGCCTCACCTTGGAGACACTGTACTTCTTTGGGGAGGGATGGAGAATGATAAGTGAAGAATAAAACAATAATAAAAATAAGAATAAAACAATAATAAAACAATAGTCTGATGATAGGTATTTAAAACAAGTCTAGGGTGGTTTAGATGAGAAATGAATCATAGCTAATTAGTAACTAAAGATGGTTTATAAAGGATTTGGCATTAGATTATGGGAGGATTTCTATAGAAAGAGACTTTGGTTGGACATGAGCCAAGGGTATTCCAGGAAGAAATAATGCTTAAAATTTAGATGTTTAACCCTCTGCAGATTTAACTTAGCAATACTATTTATTTTCACCCCAAACTTGGATAACTGAGAGCAACATAATAGATTAAATCTTAGGAGATTTAAAAATAGCAGTATGCTTCATGATGTCATTTACTTGGATCAGAATTACAGCTACCATATCTGTTTTTCCACTTAGTTAATTAAAACAGCCCTCTTTAGTTTCCTGTTTCTTCTACATTTTCATTTGCAAATTGTTTTTGTAAAATTCCAAATCCAAGAATAACTCAAACTACCTAATTGTTTGGCTGTCAGATAGGAGTGTTGAGGCTTTTGTTTTGCTCTCTAAATTATGTTCTTTGACCTACAAAATGTGGAAAATTGGAGTTTAGAAAAACGGCATTAATTCACTTGAAACAAATCAGTAAAATTCAATCAATTTTATACTGAGGATAACAGGAGAATATAACAATCGTTAAAGTTAATAGCAAAAATCTTGGGAAAATGACATGTCTTCCATCTGTTAATTTTTTATAAAAGTATGTGCATGCTTGTTAAAACTTTAGAAAGTCTGTGTGTTATAAAATAGAGGAAACTCAGCTATCAAGACTGGGCTTTCACCTTTTGATGTGTTTCCTTTTAGTCATTTCGGGATGGCTGTATGTATAGAACGTGTACAATCACATACATCGCTCACATTCAATAGAGGCTGTGTGTCAGAGATTCCTTTTCCTTTCATCTTAAAAACTGATTTTTGGATTTCTTTTTCAAATTTAACTTTTTTAAGAAAGTTGAAATGTAATTCACCATTCTAAAAGTGTATAAGTTAGTGGTTTTTTGTATTTGTAAGACTGTGTGACCACTTTGTTATTGTTGTGTAGTCACTAAGTTGTGTCTGACTCTGTTCTTTGTGACCCCATGCACTGTAGCCTGCCAAGCTCCTCTGTCCATGGTATTCTCCAGACAAGAATACTGGAGTGGGTTGCCATTTCTTTCTTTAGGGAATCTTCCCAACCCAGGGATCCAACCTGCCTCTCCTGCTTTGGCAGGTGGCTTCTTTACTGCTGAGCCACTAGGGAAGCCCTGTGCAACCACTGCTG
Organism: Neotragus pygmaeus; assembly: GCA_006410875.1. Classification (NCBI taxonomy): domain Eukaryota; kingdom Metazoa; phylum Chordata; class Mammalia; order Artiodactyla; family Bovidae; genus Neotragus; species Neotragus pygmaeus. The sequence goes on from SJYV01050388.1 coordinate 205,895, forward strand.
CTAATTCCAGAACATTTTGTCACCTAGATGTTCTATGGTAATTAGAAACAACTGGGCCTTATCTAGAAGCATTGCAAAGAATGGGTTATCTTTGAGATAAGCTTTGAAGGCCCCAAGTTTTCCACGGTTATTTTCTCTTATTAAAACTCTGATTGGTTCTTCAAAGTACTCAACTTAATATGGCCAAAGTACTCAACTTAATATTCCTTATATGTGGGCCTTGCCAAGTCTTTAGCATTATCTCTGACTGTGAGCTGTTGAAACCCTAAGTCCTACCTATTACTGAACTTTAGATTGTTCACCCCTTTTTTCATTCTTAGGTTGTTTCATGCAGGAGGGTAAATCTAGGCCCTGTTTCTAAAATTTGATCATAGGAGAAAATTATTTTCCCTTCTTCACTAGATTTTATTTATTTATTTTAAATTTTTATTTATAACTGTGGTTAAAAAGGATCCAGTTCAGTAGTGGTGACTATATGCACACTAGGGTGCAGCAGATCTCCATACCTTTTTCATCCTGTAAAAGTGAAACTGTCTACCAGTTAAACAGCTTCTCGTTATCCCCAGCCTGTGGCAGTCACCGTTCTACTTTTGTGAATTTAAGTCCTTTAGATACCTTATATAAGTAAAATCATGTGTTATTTGTGTTCTACTTTCTGTGAATTTAAGTCCTTTAGATACCTTATATAAGTAAAATCATGTGTTATTTGTCTTATTATTACTGGCTTATTTCACTTATCATAATGTCCTCAAGGTTTATGCATGTTGTAGCATGTGATATATTTCCTTTTCAAGGCTTAATGATATTCCACTATCTGTCTATGCCACATTTGTTTATTCATTCATCTGTTGATGAACATTTGAGTCCCTTTTCTTAGCTGCTGGAATAATGCTGATATATACAATGAGTGTATAAATATCTCTTCAAGATATTGTTTTAAATTCTTTTGGAGGTATACCCAGAAGTGAGATTGCTGCGTCCTGTTGTAGTTCTAATTTTAATTTTTTGAGAGGACTGCTGTACTTCTTTCATACTGGTTGCTTCATTTTACAGTCCCATTAACAGTGCAGTTCAGTTTTCTTACCTCAGTTTTAGGCTTAATTTTTTTAAAATGTTTACTCACTTTTCTGTACCCTAGAGCAATAGTGACAGCTGTGGAGATGGGGGACATTGTGATGAAGAAGTTATTGGGAGGAATGCAGCCTAGGTATTGGGTTTTTGTTAGAATCCCTGGGTTCTATTCTCTTTTAAAACCTGTGGGTAAAAGTTTTCTTCAGCTAGTTGGGAGCCATAGTTTATTCTAGTAACTCAGACTGTTTCTTCAGTATGGAGGCCTATAGCCTTTATTACAGTGTCCTGAGACAAAAATAACCACTGAGTTTGCTTCTCTATATTTGAGTGTAATAGTGACAGTTATCAAGAATTTGTCATTTATGAATAGGGCTTTTGGGGGTTTAGTGGGCTTGGGGCTGAATCCTGCTGTGCCCTTTTGTTTTACCAGAATTTTGGTAGTTTTCCATGGCTGTCAGTTTTTAAGTTTACTGGTTTGTTTATTCCTTTTTACTTGTTTTGTTTGCTGATAACAAACTTTCTTTTTTGTTGTTTTTAATGTTTGAAGAATATACGTATTTACTCATTTCATCAGGTAATTTGAGAGGGAAGTTCTGTGATGTCTGTTCTCTGAACCTGTAAGTCCACTTAACTTCCATCCACCCATTTTTGAAAAGATTAATTGAAACCTGTTATTGGTACTACCTTGTTGGCTCATAAAATTCTCAGATACTTAAATAAAAGTATTTCAGTAAGCAGTTGAAAGTAAGAAAAGTGATTTATGTCATGTTACATTCAAGATGATAACCATAAATAAGTGTCAGTAGTGCAGCAAACAAAATTTGAGAAAGAAACAAATTGGTAATAATTCCTTAAAACTGGAAAATATATCTGTCCTAAATCAATGTATTCTTTGTAATTTTAGATGGTTGTGTGTGAATATTTCATCGTGAAATTAGGTAACAAATAGCTTGCTTACTTTCCTAGGAAGAATATGAGGGAAGAAAAAGAATTTTAGGTTAAAACCTAGTATTAAGAAATAAAATTTAAAAAATTTTACTTTTATACCTATAATCACCCTTTAGTGTCCATTATCTCTTTTCTGTCAGTGTGCAGAATTTACCTTCTTTTCACTTAATGGAGTGTGATATCGTATTCTCTTGCACTGTTCCTTTGATCATAGTAGAGGGATATGGAACCAAGAAAGACTGTATGGGTCACATGGAGATTTTATCTATAATAAGGGTACCATTTATTACCTATAGGTTTTATGATTACAGTAATTGGCATATGACACAACGTAGAACAATAATGATTTAACAAAGTTAACTTTTTAAATGTTCCTGATATTTGGAATTAAAAATTTGTAGTCTCTTTTTCCTAATAGTTGTTTAGTAATCCAAGCACCATGAAATGTAGCATAGTAATTCACATATAAAAAAATAATGAAATATTGTCATGATTTTATTGCAACACAGAATACGTTCATGATGGGGCTTTGTGAGGTGCCTACAGTGTATAGATTTCATTTGTATATAAGTGTGTACACTTTGAAATTTCATCAAGTTGTATATTTATGCTTTATGTACTAGTTTGTATGACTGTTATATTTTAATCAAACTAAAGAAATTGCTATTAAAATGTAAGTAAACTTACCTTTTTTTTCCTCTTTCAAGGAAATGATTATTGACAGAGTTAATGGACAGGCCGTTCCCAGATACTTGATATATGACATAATTAAATTCAATGTAAGTACTTTCTATAATTTATAAAATAAAAATTGTCAATGAGATAATTGGTTTTTAACAAATAAAAAGGATTATTGCCTTAGAGATAGTAGGAAAGAAAAATGATTAATCTATCAAGTTACTCATTTGACACCTTGTTAATACTTTTACATCTCCTTTTCTTTCTCTTTATTACCTAACATTTTGCACATTTCTTATCTTTAGAGTCTTTAGGAACTTCAAGTGAGTAAAATTGTGATAAAATAAGACAATATTTTGTAAAATGGAAAATTGTCAATTTTAGCTATCTTGTACTGGATTTTAAAATGTCTCCAAATTTTATTACTGTCTACCACTTAAAAAAGAGAAACTATGAGTGTTGATTTTATAACATGGAGGCAGAAAGATGCAGAAAGAAAACAAAATGTAAAACTGCTTTTTGTAAATAAATAAAAAAGTAGGAATTATATTCTCTACCTATTTCCTACAATTTTAGACTTACCTATAATCTGCCTGTTAATGCTGAATTATGGTATAATGACGAAATTATTTAGGCAGTACAAGATGACTTCTGTAAGTGCAGAAGTTCTCTCAATAGTGTATATCCATGAAAAGGTATAGTTGTTCCTCTAGATATTTTATTCAAATTGCATAATCACTTAGTATTCAGACCAGGCTGAAAGCAATTAAGGCTTTGGAGATTAAAAGTATTAAGTTTTAAGGCTTTGAAGATTTGTAACAAAATTTTCAAAAAGTTCTTTTTTGGGGGATATACATTTTAAATTACAGTATTGAGATTCAGGATTGTATTAATCCAGATTACTGTTTCTCAGAAATTTTCAATTACATATCTCATTTTTTATTAAATTTCTATTTCAAACAGACTTTCAAATTTAAGAAACTGAAGGTCAGAAACCAAATTTTAATTTTGTTCTCTTTTTGACTCCTGTATTCCTCAAGAATAATGCATCCCAGGATTGACTTACTCTCATCGCCAATCTTGGATAATGTTCAGTGGACCATAATGAGATATAAAGAGTGGGGGTGGCCTTGTTTCTTTGTGATTGGGGGCACATTGTCTCCTTTGCCTCTTGATAATGGGTTCTGCTTTAATATTGTTCAGTGCAGGTTCACTTGTTAGCCCAGGAGCTTTGTCTGAGACAACAGCCTTCTAATTCTTAAAAAAAAACATGAAAAATTTTATAGTACACAAAAATATGGAGAATAATATGAGGAATACTCATGTACTCACCTCCCAGTTTATTGAAGTTTAACATTGTCAGTTTTACTCCATTTTCTTTTTAATAAGGAATAAATAATTACAGATTTAGTAGAAGTTTCTTATGCAAACCTCTCTCATTCCATTCATGAGCCCCCGTTATCCAGAAGGAGCTTCTACCCTGAAGTTGCTATTTATTATTCCCATGAATGTTTTGAATACCTTTACTCACTTTAATTAATTAGTATTTTATTACATTGTATGAATACACAGCGTTCATCTTTTTCCCCTCTTTGATGGACGCTTGGGTTTCCATACTTTGCTGTTATGCTGCTGTTGCATGGCACAGTTTTCTATACCTTTTATTGTGCATGTGTGTCCAAGCTTCTCCACGACAGCTCTCATTCTTGGGATATGATCACCTGTGCTGTGCTTAGTTGCTCAGTCATGTCTCTTTGTGATCCCATGAACTGTAACCCGCCAAACTTCTCTTCTCTGACCATGGAATTTTCCAGGCAAGAATACTGGAGTGAGTTGCCATGCCCTCTTCCAGGGAATCTTCCCAACCTCAGGATCGAATCCAGGTCTTCCAAATACAGATCAAAGGATCCAGGTGGATTTTTTTATCGTCTGAGTCACTGGGGAAGCCATGATCACCTGTAAAAAAATGCAGTCCCTCATCCCTACATCATGGAGATTCTGATGACATTGGTGACTACAGCTTTTTTGTTGTGCTGCTAAATTCCCCTCAGGAGTAGTTGTGCCACTTTACCACAGTTGATATTTTCAGACTAAGATTTTTGGCAACTGGATAGTTTTGTTTTCCCCTGTTTGCTAATGAAGTTAACCATATTTCTTTTTTTCTTTTTAGTTTTCAAAATTTTATTTTTACTTACTTATTTATTTGTTTTGGGCTGCCCTGGGTCTTCATTGCTGGGTTCAGGCTTTCTCTAGCTGCAGTGGAACAGGATACTGTCTAGTTGTGGTGCTCGAACTTCTCATTGCAATGATTTCTTTTGTTGCGAAGTGTGGACTGTAGGGTGTGAGGGCTTCAGTAGTTGCGGCTCAGTCTCTAGAGTGCTGGCTCAGAAGTTGTGGTGCACAGACTTAGTTGCCCCTCAACATGTGGGATCTTCCCACACCAGGGATTGAACCTATGTTTCTGACCTTCCCTGGTGGGTGGTTCAGATGGTAAAGAATCTGCCTGCAATGCAGGAAGCCCCTCTCTGATCCCTGGGTCAGGAAGATCCCTTGGAGAAGGAAATGGCAACCCATTCCAGTGTTCTTGCCTGGAGAATTCCATGAACAGAGGAGCCTGGTTGAGCTCCAGTCCATGGGGTCGCCAAAGCGTTGGCCACAAATGAGTGACTAACACTTGCCCCTGCTTTAGCAGGCAGGTTCCCAACCACTGGACTACTAGGGAAGTTTGAAGTTAAGCATATTTCATGTTTATTTTTACTTGCTTGAATTTTTCTTTTGTGATTTAATTGCAAGTTCAAATAATCTTCTAATAGTTATCCTTCCTGGATTCTAATCCTTTCTTAGTTATATATGTGGCAAACAACATGTTTTCCAAATTAATATCTATTGAGGCATAGAATTTTTTTCATTTTAGTGAAACAAAGTCACCGGATCTCAAAGTTTGTGCTTTTGTGTCTTGTTTAGGAAATTCATCCATATTTTGCTGTAAAAATGATGAATTCATAGTTTTCATCTCAAGGTTTATAATCATTCATTCAATAAGTATTTATTGAGTACCTGTTACTATTTTTCATTGGTTTTAATGTCACATTTTTCATATTTCTGATAATAAGGTATAATTGAAAGCATTATATGTTTAATTCTTTAATTTACCATGGAGCTTTCATTGATGGTTTCATTTAGGGCTTCCTGGTGGCTCAACTGGTAAAGAATCTGCCTGCAGTGCAAGAGACCTGGGTTCCATCCCTGGGTTGGGAAGATGCCCTGGAGAAGGGAATGGCTACCCACTCCAGTATTGTGACCTGGAGAATTCCGTGGACTGTATAGTCCATGGGGTCACAAAAAGACAGACACGACTGAGCGACTTTCACTTTCACTGATGATTAACCACTTTGTTTCTTTTGATTTATCCAATCAACGTCACTATTAGAAAAATTTTTTTGAGATAACAGTTTAAAACTTTTTAATCCCTTAGTTTACTATTTTGTCCAGCAGTAATTTCATTGATAATTTTTCGTATGTCAAGTATTATCCTGGATATCAGGAATACACAGAACTAGGACATGATTTCTTGCTTCCAGGGAATTTATGATTTAGTGTACTGACCTCCAAAAAAGGCTACTTCCTCAGCAGTTCACTGGGATTTGAAAAGAAGAAAGATTTATTCTTAATCTATTATTCAATTTTTGTCTGTTTTATAATATACAGTTGTGTATATATGCAATTTATTAGAGGCTAACATGCATATATTAAACACAATTGTTAGGATATGTGTTTAGATTGAATGCAAAATTAAAAGAAACTTGAAGTACACTTATGAATGGAAATGTAAATTAAAGAAATAACTATAAAAGTATCATAAGTATAATATCAAAGATATTAGGGAGAAATAGTATATGGGAGATATATGAGAGGTAGCAGAGAGGTGAGAATATTCCAGGTTACCCTGGGTATAGTTGAGTCATTTGAAGTGTGGAGTTGTAGACAGAGAAAGTGACCCATTAATTTTGAAGGAGTGAGCCTAAGAGGTCAGGAGCATTAGATGGACATTTGCCTACTTGATGTGTGGTGAGATGTGGGATGTAGCAGGAAATGAGAATGGATTGGTGGTTGGGGGGCCAGATTACTTGAATAAGGCGTTTTAGCTCAGTTCTTTATTAAATAGGATACTACTGAAGGGTTTTAGTTATGTTAATGATACGATCATACTTTAATTGTTTTGAAAGATAACTCCACTGGCAGTGTGGGTAGTGTTTTGACCTAAGAAAGAACTCAAAACAGAGAACACTATTGAGAAGTCAATAGTTTGAGTGCTTCCTATAGTCTGTTCTCCATAATTCAACACATCTATCAGGAACTTCCTTTATCATGGGTAGCACAGATTTGAAAGTGAACTTACTTTCTATCTGTAATTTTTAGACTTCGTATTTTATTTCTTAAAAAGAAGCCTTGCTTGTTTCACTGTAATTTTATAGGGGTCTGAACTCATCTAATAAATGAACCTGACATTTTAGGTTTCTCAACCATATTGATGACATAGGTGACGTGGAAAAGATTGCAGATGGACTACATGGTTATTTACTAACTACCATTGGAGAAGGAAATGGCAACCCACTCCAGTATTCTTGCCTGGAAAATCCCATAGAGGGAGGAACCTGGTAGGCTACGGTCCATGGGGTCGCAAAGAGTTGGACTCGACTAAGCCATGAAATTAGAAGACACTTAGTCCTTGGAAGAAAAGTTATGACCAACCAAGATAGTATATTCCAAAGCAGAGACATTACTTTGCTGACTAAGGTCCATCTAGTCAAGGCTATGGTTTTTNAGGCCTGGTGTGCTGCGATTCATGGGGTCACAAAGAGTCGGACATGACTGAGCGACTGAACTGAACTGACCTGGGCGACTTTACTTTCACTTTACATTCTATTTCCTCAATAAACATCTGTTACAAACAGCTGTATGCCTTTATATAAAAGGAACATATTCTACCTCATATCTAGCCCTCATTCACTTTGTTTTGCTCTATATTTTTTGCTGAGTATCAAAATTGTTATCCTTCCAAAGTTGAGGAAAAGTCATCCTTGAGGTGTATTTAATGTTCACAGCTTAATCAAGTGTTGTCACCTCCTTGTAAACAATAGGTTGGGTAAATGTTAGTTTGAGTAATATAGATTAGAGAAGAGGAAGAAGGCAGAAAAGATAGGGAAAATGCTGGGAAGGGTATCTAATTGTGAAGTAAAGAAGAGAGTACTTGGTATCCCGTTGAGGTGATGCTACTTATCTGGACCATTACTGTCACCCAAGTGAAGTGTTATAGCTGTATTTGTATATCCAGTTAGGAGAGGGCAGGCCCCTACCCTCAACTCATACAAAAGCATTACGTGTGCTTTTATCATTCAAACCATGTATATATATCACATATATACTCCTCTGGCCGCATGCATGCTCAGTTATGTCCAGCTTTTTGCAAACCCATGGACTGTGGCCCATCCTTTGTCCATGGAACTTTCCAGGCAAGAATGCTGGAGTGGGTTTCCATTTCCTCCTCCAGGGAATCTTCCTGATCCAGGGATCAAACCCATGTCTCCTGTGTCTCCTGCATTGGCAGGTGGATTCTTTACTATTGTGCCACCTGGGAACCCCATCAAATATGTATACCATAATATATACTCTGTGTATATACATATAGAGGAGTGGATTACTTTATTTTAATATATTTTATAAACTGTTCTTTCTTAGTTTTCAGAGTTGATAATATATTTCTTTAATAATATCTTCTACTTCTTGATGGCTGTAAGGTGTTAGCATTTTAAACAACAAAACGATGATTTTTTTTTTTTTTTTGCTTATTTTGGTGTGTTGTTTACATATACTTTCCTACCTACTTGGATTTTAGTTTTTACGCAGGTTTTACTAATTCATATAAATAATAAAAGTGATTAGTGAGTATATTAATACTTTAATTAACATGTGAAAGCTTTGAATCTAAAATTTGTATTTGAGGCTATTTATATTGTTTCCCTATATTCTTTTATATATTTATAATTTAAATAATTTTGTATATGTGTATTTACATGTTTAGGTATGCTTCTATCATTAATCTATCAGGGCTGGCACATATGGCGGTGCAGGCTGTGCACTGGGCAGCTCCAAAGGATGCTGTTTATATAGACTGCTATGTGTAGTGTGACAGCCTAAAAAACTATTCTGATATAGTAGTTTCTGGTGTTGAAATTTAAATAATTGTCTGGTTTAATTCAGGCACAGCCGGTTGGAGATTGTGATTTTAATATTCGTCTGCAGTGTATAGAAAGAGAAATAATAAATCCTCGACATGAAAAAATGAAGTCAGGGCTCATTGACAAAACACAGGAACCATTCAGTGTCAGACACAAGCCATTTTTTGACATCTATGCTTCAAGAAAGGTAAGGTTTTCTAATTAGTACTTACAGTGTATCAAAATTTAACTTGTGAAAGGAATATGAATGACATTTTGAGGCCCTCTTTTCTTGATTTTTCCAGAAATTACTTGAATATAGCACTGTTTTGGACAGACATGTAAAATCTCAAGTCTGCACATTCACAAGATTCTTTTTTTTTAATTTAAATATAGTCGATTTACAATGCTGTGTTAGTTTTGGGTGTACAGCAAATTAATTCAGTTACATATATATGTATATATATTCTTTCTCATTATAGGTTATTGTATGATGTTGAATATAGTTCTTTCTGCTGTACAGTAGGTCCTTGTTTATCTGCTTTATCTTGGTAATATTCTAGTGATGGAAACTTAAGTTGTTCCTTGTTTCTCATAATAGTATTTGATTCATGGTAGTTGGTTTGTGTTTTTTAAAAAGCTGTGAAGAGAATGGAATTATATAAAATGGAAATCACCTGTTAGGCCTTCTGAAGGTCAACAGTGTTTAGTGTGTAGTCTTATTTAAAAAGCTAATATATATATGGATATATATACATACACATGGAGAGTTTTCTTTTGTTATTGCTTTTTTGTTGTTTTGACACTGAAAATGTATCATATTAAATATTCTGGAATTATTTCACTTAACAGTACTTGGAAATACTCATGTGGAAATATTTCCATGTCATGCAAAGAGAGTTATAATTGCTGCATAGTATTTGACAGTAAAGATGCACCATGGAATTATTATGTTTCAGAAGAGGTGTGGTTAGGATAGAAGAATACAGGAAATAAAGCAACATGAGCAATTACATGTTTTAAATTTTTTTCTGGTATAATCTCACATGTTGGATGATGTAAGTTTGTGTTGTATTTGAACTGCTTCTGCTCAAGTCTGCTCAGTTTGGTATTAGCCCTTGGGTATAATATTAGCAATAATCTTAGCCCTGTTGAATGCCTATCTTTTTTTCTCAACAGATACAAACTTACCATTCCACTTTCACATTTTGCATGATGCCTGCTTGGCATGGTCCCATTGGTTGACTTCTGGTTGCCACAGCCTTCCTACAGTTCACTGCTTGCCTTTTCTGTCTGTTTTGGCTACAGGAATAGGGGTGCCTATAAGAGCCATACACTTCTGTGCCCTGCCCAGTCGGTAGGGTAAGGATAATGTTAACATTTAGTGCAGGTCACACCCTTCATGGAAATCTGCTGACTGGAGCTATGTTCAGTTCAGTTCAGTTCAGTTCAGTCACTCAGTTGTGTCCAACTCTTTGCAACCTCATGAACCGCAGCACTCCAGGCCTCCCTGTCCATCACCAACTCCTGGAGTCCACCCAAACCCATGTTCATTGAGTCAGTGATGCCATCCAACCGTCTTATCCTCTGTCGTCCCCTTCTCCTCCTGCCCTCAATCTTTCCCGGCATCAGGGTCTTTTCCAGTGAGTCAGCTCTTCACATCAGGTGGCCAAAGTATTGGAGTTTCAGATTTGTACCCTTATAGAAATATCTTCTATTTATAAATATTTCTATTTATTAATACAGCATAAAAGTTGAGCAGAAGCCATATTCTTTCAGTTTGCATTCATTTTTAAAAAAACCCATTTTGACAGCTTATATTATCATAATTCAAAGTTTAGTGTTTAAGAAAATGTGTCTTAGTGTAGTTTTATTAGTCGGAATCAGTGCTGCTTAGAAATGCTTAGAAAATTGTTCTTCGGGGATCTTAAGTAGTTATGGTGAACAACTTCTCATGTAGTTTTTCAGTAGAAAAACATGATGCTCTTATTTTCCTTTGTGCTTATGAAATCCTGCTTTGAAATTATCATAGGAAATTCTTTGAAAGCAGTTCTAATATTTGGTATTTAAAATATGTCACCTTTCCGTCCTTTTTTAGTTATTACTGTTATTTTTTGTTCTCAGTTTCTCTTACCAAAGTGTAGAGTTGTGGAATACAGACAGAAAGCACGTTTTATAGCAGAGTAGGTCTAAAGCAGGCTGTAGTAACACCAGTTATAGAATAGTAGCTATGCTTGGCAGGTTGTTGCTCTGGAGATTCTTATTATTTTTATCTTTGTTACTGGGAATTGTAAAGTAGTGATATTATGAATGATGCAGCATTCAATTTATCTTGAGTCTCCTTTGTGCCAGTTTTGGTACATAGAGATCTCCTTCAATCTTATTTGAATAGATACACAGATTTCTATCTTATCATTATACCATACTTTACTTAACTAATCCACAGTTATAGACATTAGGGTTATTTTTAGCCTGTTGATAGGTTTTTGTTTGCTTTGTTTATGGATATCCAATTGTTCCTGCAGTAGGGAAATATGTATCATTTTTATGAGGAAGGCTAGGTTTTGGATAGTTTTAAACAAAATTTGTAATTCTGAAAAAATATGTACTTTTGGGTAGAAAATAGTAGAATTTCATTTGTCTATTCATAAAATCTTGAACGTAACTGTGATTTTAGAACTTTATTAACACAAGCTCTATAAACAGCCTCTTCATTTTGTCTAATTTGATCCATCAAACTAGTGAAGGGATAATGAGTTGTTCAATTTTTAACTTAATATACATACATAGATGTTAATAAGTAGCAGTTTCTTAAATTACAGTTTTATTTGCATTTCCAGTTTGAAAGCCAGTTAAAAAAGAATTATATGAATAATTAAATATGGTTAACAAAATTTTTAAAGTCAGATAATAGATAGTTTCTGTTTATCATCTTAGAAGAGTAACCAGTGCTATCAGTGTTTATTGTATCCATCAGAATTTCTTTGTACAAGCAAGCACATTTATTTATGTTCTTACCACCCTTACCCAGGAGGTGATTCTTGACTTCCTTTCCTATACTTTGACTTTTTTTAACTTAAAAAAAATTTATCTTGAGTCATCTTTGTGCCAGTTTTGGTACGTAGAGATCTCCTTCAATCTTTTTTTATAGATGCACAGATTTCCATCTTATCATTATACCATACTTTACTTAACTTATCCATAGTCATAGACATTAGGGTTATTTTTAGCCTGTTGGTAGGTTTTGTTTGTTTTGCATTTGGATATCTGATTGTTCCTGCACCAAGTATTGATGAGATGATCCTTTTTTTTTTTCATTGAATTCCTTTTACATCTTTATAAAAATAAGTTGTCATGTCTGTTTGGGCCTATTGCTTAATGCTTTGTTCTGTGCCCTTGATCTGTTTTATCTGTTTTTGTGGTGGTAGTGTCTTGACTACTTTTGTTTATAATGAATCTTGAAATCAGACAGACTTAATCTTCCAACTTGGTACTTCTTTTTTAAAGTTGTTTTGGCTGTTNCTTAATGCTTTGTTCTGTGCCCTTGATCTGTTTTATCTGTTTTTGTGGTGGTAGTGTCTTGACTACTTTTGTTTATAATGAATCTTGAAATCAGACAGACTTAATCTTCCAACTTGGTACTTCTTTTTTAAAGTTGTTTTGGCTGTTGTAGGCCTTTGCGTTTCCGTTGACTTCCCTTTCTCCATTTTGTTTTTTATTTTACTTTTAGTCAAGACTAGGTGTTCAGTGTTGTCAAATGGCTTTTTATCTACTATAAATCTATAGCTAGAATATAGTTTTCTTTTCAGCTTAGTTTTGTTTATTTTATGAATTAAGCGGAAATATACCTTAACCCTGAAGCTTTCTTTTGTTCCTGGGATAAGCCCTATTTAGTCTTAATATATTATTATTAATTTACCTTTTGAAAAGGGTTTATTTTTTAGAGCAGTTTTAGGTTCATGACAAAATTGAAAGGAAGGTGCAGAGAGTTCTTACCTACCTCCTGCCATCACACTTGCATAGCTGTCTTCTTTAATAAACTCCCCATCTTTCTCTTTCATATGACTAAGCCTAAACTTGGATTATCTCCCATTTGCAAAGATCTGTTTCTGCTAAGTTATTTCTACTAAGTTGTCTTCATTTCCTACTTGTTTGCCTCCCTCCACTCCATACCTTTCTCTTATGAGTAGTTATGTTCCTTCGAGGGGTGTATGTACTTAGCATTTAGCTAGACCATGGAAGGCATCAATCTTGAATGGTTTTAGGGAATTATGGTTGATTAAAAAAAGATAAGCAATCCCTCAAGAAACAAGAGAAAAATCACATAACCTAACTTTACACCTAAAGCAACTAGAAAAGGAAGAAATTAAGAACCCCAGGGTTAGTAGAAGAAAGAAACAAATAAAAATTAGGGCAGAAATAAATGGAAAAGCAACAAAGGAGACTATAGCAAAAATGAACAAAACTAAAAGCTGGTTCTTTGAGAAGATAAATAAACTAGACAAACCATTAGCCAGACTCATCAAGAAAAAAGGGGAGAAGAATCAAATCAACAAAATTAGAAATGAAAATGGAGAAATCACAACAGACAATAAAGAAATACAAAGGATCATAAGAGATTACTATCAGCCAATAAAATGGACAACTTAGAGGAAATGGATGAATTCTTAGAAAAGTATAACCTTCCAAAACTGAACCAGGAAGAAATAGAAAATCTTAACAGACCCATCACAAGCACAGAAATTGAAACTGTAATAAAAAATCTTCCAACAAAAAAAATTCAGGACCAGATAGCTTCACAGGTGAATTCTACCAAAAATTNTGAACTCCGGGAGTTGGTGATGGACAGGGAGGCCTGGCGTGCTGTGATTCATGGGGTCGCAAAGAGTTGGACACGACTGAGCGACTGAACTGAACTGAACAAAGGCACAGAATTGACTTATCACACATCTTCAAATTCAACTGAACCTTCCCCCCGCCGCTTTTTTTAAGTTTGTAACTCTCATTGGTGTGACCCAGTACTTTGGTATCAGTGTCCGACCTCGTAGTTTTGTTAGAATTTTAAGATGAAAGATTAAGGTTAAAGCTTTTGTCTTTTCCAGTTACACAGAAAATTAAGTGAACCTTCTATTGGTCATTGTTGAAATGACAGAGGGTGCTTAGTTCCAGCCTATGAGTTTAAAAGTAATATCTATAGTACATCTTTTTATTTTTCCCTAAAATAAAGGACCTCACAACTCTCATCACATTGCTCAAAGAGTAAATAATTAACAATTCCAGACTTTCTTAAAACCTGTAATACGTGTTTCAGTTCTCCCCTAAGAACTGGAAAGAGTTAGAATGGACTTTGGGACATGGTTTTGAAAATGTAACCTTTTGCAGTGGATTAGGAAAACTAGGGACATTCGTTATATATATGTATTTGGTTAGATTATATCCTTTGGTTATTGAATGCACATCTAGTCATTTTTATACCCAAATAGGGCCAGTCTTACCAAAAGTAAAATATCTTTGTGTTATTGTTGAAGAATTGCAGTAAAATTTTAAAATGGTTTATAAAATATCTAGGAAAATGGAATTGGGGCTTCTTATTTAATGTGCTTTACTACTTATGACAATAGTAAATATATTTGAGTATATAATGTTTAATCATAGAATATTTGGTCTGTGATGATGACTTCACAGGGTGCCAGTGAAGCACTGAAAGACTTGATTTGATTGTAGAGTCACAGATGAACTAATCCTAATATGTGTTTTCTGGGAAGCAACAGTGTAGTATTATGACAGAAGGCGAGTATAGAATATCGTTGACCCTTGAATTACATGGGGGTTAGGGGCTCCGGCCCTGTGTGGAGTTGGAAATTCCAATAAAACTTTGCAGTTTGCCCCCTTTATCTGTGGTTCTACATCCTTGGTTTCAATGAACTGTGGATCATATAGTACTGTAGTACATATTTATTTTACAAAAAACCCATATATAAGTGGACCTGTAGGATGGTGGAATACATGAAGATGACCATGATCCAAGTGCTAAAGTCCTTGTTGTGAGTTTGATAGATAGCATTGAACAGTTAAGGTTAAAGTTAAAAGTAGCTGATGGATATGATGACTAACGATTAGAGCTCTTTATTCAAAGTGAAGAAGTAGTCTTGGAAATAGCTTTAAATTTCTATGAGAGCCTCTCATCAGGGTGAGGGTTATGTGGAACATGTTTTATTC
Organism: Neotragus pygmaeus; assembly: GCA_006410875.1. Classification (NCBI taxonomy): domain Eukaryota; kingdom Metazoa; phylum Chordata; class Mammalia; order Artiodactyla; family Bovidae; genus Neotragus; species Neotragus pygmaeus. Next base: position 221,029 of record SJYV01050388.1, read on the forward strand.
AATGCATGAGTTCTTCAAGCACCTCTATTAGAACTTGCTCTTTTCACTCTTTCTTCTTGGAGCTATTTAATCCCCGAGCCCCACCTTGCCTTCTCTGTTACTGTATCTGTTAGTGTAATAGACTCTTCCTACTTCAAACCTTCCTCTTGACAACTTTCTCTTTTCTATAGTTCATTTGAAATGCAAAGAAGTCATTTTAGAAATTAAAAAAAAGGATGGTTTATAAAGGTTTAAACCCCCTTTATCTTTTAAAAGTTTATAAAAATATACTTTTGGGGGATACTTAAGGAAAAGCAGTACTCTTATTAAATATTTGCTCTAGTTTATAGGTATTATAAGCTAAGCTAAGTCACTTCAGTCGTGTCCGACTCTGTGCGACCCCATAGACGGCAGCCCACTAGGCTCCCCTGTCCCTGGGATTCTCCAGGCAAGAACACTGGAGTGGGTTGCCATTTCCATAACAGCTATATATTTCTAAATTAAAATCTTACAGTAATTTGCCATGTTTGTTGAATTATAAACCAGAAGAAAGTAAGTTGAAGATATTAAAGGAATAGTACCATTATCTTTTTAGTTTTAATTTTATTATTATTATTTTTATATTTGGCTGGGCTGGGTCTTTGTTGCGGCACAGGGGCTCTTTGTTGCGGCACAGGGGCTCTTTGTTGGTGCACATGGGCTTTCTTTAGTTGTAGCTTGTGGGCTTAGTTGTTGCGCAGCACATGAGACCTTAGTTCCCAGACCAGGGCTTGAACCTGCATTGCGAGGTGGATTCTTAACCACTGAACAAACTGGGAAGTCCTATATCATCCTTTTTGAACTCTTTACTGTGGATATAATTTTACCCATTGACAACAAATTTGAGGGAAGTCTACTTTTCTTCTATTTATAGTGAACCTGAAAAGGAAAAGAAAATATCTGGTCACGTAAATGGTTTTGGAGGCTTAAATAGGATTCTCTTTAAAAAAGAATGATTGAACTTTGCAAAATTATATTTATTACTGGTTTTAGGAGTTACAACTTAATTTTATTAAAATTATTCTCAGTATGTATTTACCAAAATTATTTTCTCCCATTAAGTTTTCTGCAGTACAATGGCACAGTTTTTTAACTGTGTTATCATAGACATAATGAATTGTTTGCTACTTTCATAGCCTTATTTTGTCAGTAAATGTGCATTAGGATGACTGTATCTGATTCCACTTGGATGAAATAAAGTTATTGCTTTTGGTTAACCTGACACCTTGAGCTTATGTTCTTCAGTCTATTGACTTTTTTAGTGGTAGTGTATTTGATTATGTTTTTAGGTGCTTAAAATACAGGAACAGTTAGGCATGATACTTAGCCTCACAGAGATTACCTTTAAATAGAAAAATTGAACTGTTAAATATTGAATCATCTCTTCTGTGCAGACAGAATATTTTAAGACTAATAGGTTGTGGGGACACAGGTTGGAAGATAGATGTGGATGGTGAAGGAGGATGGAGAGAAGATGAGTTAGTCATTGTTCATGTTCAGAAATAAGAAAGAATGTGTTCTTTGTTATTAAACAACTAGGGGGAAGAAAATATGGCTACCCCTTAATTATGATGGAATGACCAGAAAAACCAAACTGTAAATGAACCAAGAATGTAGTAGCTTTTAATTCTAGCTGTTTGAGGTGAGATAATTAACTATACTAAGTCCAGATGTATGGCACTAGGAGGTTTGGAATACCTGGATTTTTTTTTTTTTTTTTTGGTCTGAGAAGACAGGAATTTAAGGGAAAGCCTTATTTATGTTTAGGATTCCTTTTAGGCATACTAGACCAGTGTTGTTTATGGTGTGGAGTACATGACCACTGTATTTTGTTTGGAATTAATGAGAGCCTCTCCCAGTTTGAACTGTGGGTTCTCTCCATCTTTTAGACTGATTTTATTTGGGGAAAGTAAAAAATGATGTTTTAGACACCCACATACTTGGGTCACCTTTTCTAAATCTTAGTGTATTGTAAATCAGTGTTTTATCAAGATATAAGTAGAATAGATTTTATTACTGATTCTAGGAGGTTCCCAAAGAGGTTTTTCTTTTTTTTTTTTGTTATTTTTAATTAGAATCTTGAATGGCCCATAGTTTTATATGCTTAGAAACAAGGGTAATAAATTCAGGATGGTGATTTGTTGTCATTCAGCCTCTCAGCCGTGTCTGACTCTTTGTGACTCCGTGAACCATAGCATTCCAGGCTTCCCTGTCCACCATCTCCCAGAGTTTGCCCAACCTCATTTCCATTGAATTGGTGATGCCATCAACCATCTTATCTTCTGTTGTCCCCTTCTCCTCCTGCCTTCAGTGTTTGCCTGCATCAGGGTCATTTCCAGTGAGTTGGCTCTTCTCATCAGGTGGCCAAAATATTGGAGCTTCAGCTTCAGCATCAGTACTTCCAATGAACATTCAGGATTGATTTCCTTTAGGATTGACTGGTTTGATCATCTTTCTGTCCAAGGGACTCTTCAAGAGTCTTCTCCAACACCACAGTTCAAAAGCATCAATTCTTTGGCGCTCAGCCTTCATTATGATCTAACTCTCACATCTGTACATGACTACTGGATAAACCCTAGCTTTGACTAGATGGACCTTTGTTGGCAAAGTAATGTCTCTCTGCTTTTTAATATGCTGTCTAGGTTTGTCATAGATTTTCTTCCAAGCAGCAAGTGTCTTTTAATTTCATGGCTGCAGTCATCATCGTCTGTTGGTTTAAATACATTGGTTTTCCAGTACCTAAAATCTACTTTGCTTAGTTTTAACTAATTTTTCATAAATGAGTAACAGTAATTATAAGAAGTACAACCACTGCAACAGAGGTATAGCACTTTTGCTATTTTGTTCCTGAAATATATTTTTTTAAATTGAAATATAGGTGAGTCTACAATATTGTGACCTGAGGTATTTTATCCAGTAGTCTAGATATAAACCTGAAGGTCCTATTTTTATATGATTTTGAACTTTCTGTGCCATCTTGAAATTGATATAAAGAATAGAGGAAATGTTATATGCTCTTTATATTGTGGATAACAATATCTCATTCTATTTTTCTGGTACTTCATAAGTGCCATTTGCCATCCTAGTATGGGTTGTCCTTGTTCAGAGATATTCTATGTATATTAAAGGCCTCCTCTGTAGTGGCTCACTGGGTCCCTTTACCCATTAACCAGCAGGGACACTGTGGCATCATTCTACAATCTGTCACTTCTTGAATAGCCTCTTGGCAGTAATGCCTAACAGGGCAAGTCAGGTGCTTTCCTGCTGAGGGGTATGACTTTGAGGACAGTTTAAATGATATCACCTCAAGAAATATAGTGGCAAAAACTTACTGTAATGACTTCAGGCCAACTCCATAGTCCCCACAAGACTGCCCTTACTTAGACACTGGCTACAAGTTTGGGGATCCCCAGGGCCACCTTACTTCAGACCAGTCAGTTACCAATTCTGGGGTCACCCAGGGACTCTTTCAGAATTGGTAATTTGCTAGAAGGCCTTAAAAATCAGAAAAGCACTATCCTGATGATTATGGTTTTATTGTATCAAAAGGATACAAGTTAAAACCAGCCAAAGGAAGAGTCTGTTAAGTTTTCTTGTAACAAGAGGATGCAAATTAAATCCAGCCAAGATATGAGCCTAAGCCTAGGAGGGCAAAATATGGAGTGGCCCAAACAGGAGCCTTCTGGCTGTCTTCTCTTCAGGGTGTCAGAGACAGTATTTCCTACTCCTGGCCAAATGTGTGATCAGACTCAAGA